>JANVCC010000022.1:11347-180217 GCA_025345505.1 Todiramphus chloris collaris | reverse complement strand
TATATATATTTTTTTTTTTTTTTTTTTTTTTTTTTTCCCCCTCCCCATATGGTTTCCAGACAGGTTTTGATTCCTTGTATGAATAGGATGGAGAAGAAGTTTCAGGTTTGACTGAAAGCAAATAGCCAGAGTTCAGCTGTTTTACATAACCCATATATATAGGTAATTAATGCTCTTTTTGAAATTTGATTTGATACACTCTTTCGCCAGTATATTGCTGGAAGAATATGCTTGAAACAAAAATCAAAATGTAAAATTTTACTTTTGTGTCCTAATTAAAGTCAAGGTAATTATCTGCCTGCATTTCTAAAATTCACCTTCTGTTTGTGTATGTTTTCAATAATATAATCAGATATTAAAAATTTCCTTAATCTTGGTTACTTTTAATGCTGTTGTGATGTGTTTCCCAGATAGGGAGGGATAAACATCCCCTTCATTAGTGGAACTGTGCAGTATCTTTAAGCAAATGTGAATTCTGGGAGATGCGAGTGGTTTCAAGTTAGTTGAGATCACTATTTTCATGTCTATGTTGAGATGTAGAAAATGAACGAAGCTTGTAAACTTTTAGTGGTATTTGTAGATTTTAATCTTATGCTAAGCTTGCTGCTGGTTTTACATGAAGCCACCTTGTTCTCTTCGTAAAATCATGGAAGTATAGATTCTGAAATGTGTCAGAAAAAAGTTTCAGTTTCTACAGAGGTCATCAGTTATTCTAGTCTGCATGAAAGCATGTCACATTTTATCAGTGGAATCTGCAATATCAGTTTAAAACAGGATATCAGATGACAACTGTGAATAAAATCTAGTGCTAGAAGATTATCACCTCCTAGAATTTTAAAGTGGCAACTAATGACCTGCACAATGCAAAGCAAATACAGTGTAGAGTTTGGAAGACACTACAAAGGTGTGCTAGAGGGTGTTCTCTCAAGCCCTGGTATATTGAGCATTTCTGATGCCCCAGCATGTTGCAGAACCAGGATTGTCGCCTTTGTTGGCTTCTGCTATGCTGCAAATCTTTTTTCTTGTGTTCTGTATTTTGGTAGGTATCTCCAGAAGCAGGTTCAACACAGGTGCTGCAGACAAAAATGCTATAAGCACTTGGAAGTTTTATGCTTCAAAGACACTCATTTTCGTATGTGCACAGATAGTGCTGCATGGGTGGTGCGTATATGGCCATGAATTTCTCTGACATGCCTAGGTTATGTTGCTATTGTGATTGATTCAAAGTTAGCAAGTTTAATCACACGTATCATGAAAACAAGAAGACTTATTTAAAATTTCTTCAAAACAATATGAATTTATTTATTCATTTCTCTAGGAGACATCACTCAGAAAGGATATGAAAAGAAAAGAGCAAAGCTGTTAGCACGGTACATACCACTAATTCGAGGTAAGAGACTGCCTATAAGTTACACGTTTTGCGCAAAATCTGTGAAAATATGTAATGGAAAAGTTCTCACTAAATAAAATAGATGAATTAACAGTGTTTGATTGACATGACATCTAACCAGTAGAGGAAAATGCATATTATAGAGAAGTGCAGAAAAAGAGAAGAGTCTGAAATGTTGTTTGTTTGGTTTTTTTAACATTTTATGTGAAATGTTAAATAGTGAAATTTTTGTCAGCAAACTTTTAATTTGAGAACTGCATTCAAGACTTTAAGGTAACTTCAAAAATGAGTAAAGTTGTTCCTGAAAGCAAGTTGTCCAGTTCCATTAAATGTAAACACTTAATAGTCATAACTCTTGTTCTTTAGTGTGCACATGCCTTCTGCCTCCTCCCCCACCCAGTTTCTTCAAAATACTGAGTTTTTATTATTAACTATTACTACTTAAGATGTCTGTTATGAGACTTTTTTTATTATTATTTTTGTACGATGACGCTTAAATCACTTGGGGTTAAAGCTGTGTGCTGGCATATAGATACAGATACATAGCTTGTTTAACAAGTCTAGGCCAATTCTTCCATAGCTTGAGAGATTCTGGTTGAGATAGGGGAAAATGAGAAGACAGCCAAGATGAGTGGAACCATTAATCAGACGCTGTAGATACCTATTCTTCTTCTTCTCTCATCTATTATTTTACAGTGTTAGTGATTTGGAGGAGGCATGGGCATCTTCAGCCAGTTCTGTGCAAATTCTTGATAGTCTCTTGCTTTTGAAGTCTTGATGCAGTGACACTTGTGACCCTTTGTAGCAGGATTGACAAAAGTTTTATTCTCGTGAGTTCTGCTGACTACTGAGTTAAAAAGGTTTACAGTGCATATCTGCTGTTGAACAGTTAGAATGTGATCTGATGTTTCACCTGTGTTTCTCAGCACAGGTTTCTTGCGTTTTATGTTTTGTGGGGTTTTGGTTTTGTGTTTTGTTTTGTTTTTGTCAGAGAACTTGAGATAGTACTGCATGTTGATATGGTACTTGTGAAGAAGGAAAAAGTGGTGGCACAGGGCTGGAAGCAACTGTGGAAAGAGATGGCTTCAACTGAGAGGAGAGGATGATCATTCTGTGAATCTGCCGTAGGTTCTCCAACTTAGAACTGAATGTGGACAGGGTTTTCTACAGTTTTGGGATAAGTGATTCTTCTGTCTTACAGGAAATTTGAAACAGATATCTGTCATTATAATCATATCTGTCAGATATACATGGGTAGTTGATAGGATCTTCTTTTAACAAATAACACTTGTAAGATTAATGATTGGACTCAATGTTCTTAAAGGTCTTTTCCAACCTAAATGATTTTATGATTCTAAGATTTGAGTTCTGAAAGTTTAACTTTTCATGTTATACCTCATCAGATGCTACATAAAAAATTTGTATGGAACTCCTGCTTTTTCAGTGACATGTAAAATGGATTGGAATAAGTTTCTACTGTACTGTGTAGGTGAATCTGTGGGGAAAAAATCATTATACACTGTTAAATAACCCCACAGAGAGGCTGGTTGAATAGATAAAGACAGAAGTGTCTGCAAAGCATATTTTCAATTAACAGCAAAATTAAGTAGAACGTGTTAATATTCAGGAGTCACATTCCTATAGACTCTTGTTTTGCATTCTGAAATTCTAAACCTGCAGTTATAAAAAGTTGAAATAGTGAAAATGTTAGATTTCACTCAGGAACCATAAAACTCTATAGTTACAGAGAAATGCTAACTAAAATGTGTTATCTTTCACTAATCCAACCAAATCCACTGTGCAAAAGTAAACACAAGTGTTGAGCAACCCGTAATCAGTTTCGTCAGTTAATCTCTGCACACAGATAAAACTGTGGAAATCATAAATGATCACAGAATCACAGAATTTCAGGGGTTGGAAGGGACCTCAAAAGATCATCTAGTCCAACCACCCTGCCAGAGCAGGATCACCTAGATAAGGTCACACAGGAACGTGTCTAGGTGGGTTTTGAATGTCTCCGGAGAAGGAGATACCCCAGCCTCCCAGGGCAGCCTGTTCCAGTGTTCGGTTACCCTCACTATAAAGAAGTTTCTCCTTATGTTTACATGGAAATGACGATGTTCCAGCTTGCACGTGTTGCCCCTTGTCCTGTCATTGGACGTCACTGAGATGAGCCTGGCTTCATCCTCTTGATACTCACCCTTTACATATTTATAAACATTAAAGCGGTAATCCCTCAGTCTCCTCCAAGCAAAAGAGACCCAGCTCCTTCAGCCTCTCCTCATAAGGAAGATGTTCCACTCCCTTAATCATATTTACGGCTCTGCGCTGGACTCTTTCAAGCAGTTCCTTGTCCTTCTTGACCTGGGAGGCCCGGAACTGGACACAGTATTCCAGATGTGGTCTCACCAGGGCAGAGTAGATGGGGAGGAGGACCTCTTTCGACCTACTAACTATACTCCTAATACACTGCAGGATGTCATTGGCCTTGGGGTATATTAGAAGGGGTATGGTATGATACCTGTAGGCAAGCTGGCATGCTGTTGGGTGGAAGTTCTGAGTAACGGACAACATCATACATGTTGCAGAAATCCACTTTGAATGTGGATAGAATTTGGATGTAAAAAGATAATAGAAATAACATTATAAAATGATCAGGTTTTACAGTGAAATGTCATAATTTTCATCCTGGAGTGTACTGTCCTGTACTCCCTTCTCCCTTTTTTCCTTATAGCCATTACTAATTGTCATTTTCTCATTGAATTTCAGGAAACTTTTGATGGTTAAAGGAACCGTTTCTAGCATCATTTTATATTCCCTTATATGGGGTATATCTCAGTATGAGAAATGGTACCAGGGACAGTGGCAACTCCAAAAGCCTCATTATAAGCAATCTCAGTGCTATGCTTGGGAAAGCAGGTATCTTCTACCTCTGAAGTTACATTTGTCATTGGTGCATTAAAAAAATCATACCAGGAGGTAGAATGTTGTGAGATGATTGTTGCATGTGAAATAAATAAAATTTCTTTTCTTTTTATTTGAAAGTTCATTTTGATCATCTGAGGTAGAGCTGGTATATTTAATCCCATTACTCTTTGAAAACTTACACTTGAAATGTGAAAACTGTGTCTTACTGAAAGGTCTTAATACAAGTCACTTATAATTGCTACATTTATTAATAATTAATTAGCTATTTCTTTCTTGGTACACAGTTAGGGAGAGAGGGAGGGAACAGAAACCCCATGAAAGAGAAATCTTTTCTTATGGTTAAATTAGCAGCTTTATTTATAAAGGAACTGGCTTTCTGTAAATATTTGCACTTTGCAATGTTTCTATTTTTAGCTAGATTCAAGGGCAGAAGCTCTTGAAGGGAAGGAAAGAGTAAAATAAAAGATATACTCAGCCATGTACGGTACAAGTGCTGGAAACAGTAAACTTTGTGCAGCAGATCTTACACGATTAAGGAAAGCTTACTATTAAACACAACACAAAGCCAAATCGGCACTGTCATGGTTTAGTCCTAGCCGGGAGCTGAGCACCACATGGCACACTCTCTTCCTGAATGGGAATGAGAAGTTGGAGAAAAGTACAATCCCCACAGGTTGTGATAAGGAGATATTAATACCAGGACACAACAGGAGAAGTAACAAACAACAGCTATAATGGCAATGAGATACAAAATAAGTGATACCAAGTGAATCATAGCTCTGCTCTGACTGACTGAGCTCATGTGCTTTGCCCAGCCTGCCCCCTGCCCTTATATACCAGGCATGATGTCAGTGTGGTAGTGAACAACACATTGACTGGTTCTGTTGTCTGTCCCGATTGTGAGGACCGACACACCCCCCCCCCCCCCCAACTTCTGTTGAAAATTAACCCTATCGTGTCTGAACCCAGGACAGCCACATGAGATCATAAATTTAGGATAGGTTTGTAAAAAATCTTCCCTTCCCAACTGCATTTTATCTTTATGTCTGTTGTATTTGGTACGTAGTGGCTTTTGCACACCTGACGGTGATCCATCATTCACCAGTCTTAAAAAAGTACAAATATAAGAGAGGGCTTCTTTGTTCCTTATGTTCCTCTATCTTCTTGTGGCTGTGCAAGATATGTATCTTCAGAGAGCGCTTCCAGTGTGTACATGGGTAACAGATGAGAAAATAAAATTGTAAATTCCTGGTTCAAATTTGTGTAGTCCTTGCAGATATATCAAGATCCAGCAAGGAGTCTTGTCATTTGGAGGGTTGGAGAGAGATAGGAATTACTGTACACCCCTTTGATTTCTTATTTCTGCTATGCTAGAATATAAAGGTGAGATTGATTTTCCTGAATGTTAGCCAGCCTAAAGGTAAGTGTCTGATCTAGGTTTTCTGTCTAGATCCCTTTTCTAGACAAGTGCAGAGGGAAACAACTAGAGTTCAGTTCAGTTCCTCTTAGTTTTATTACCATTTATAAGGATGGGAAGATCTCTCATCCTTTAATAAGTATATGAAGTACCTAGCCAACCTAGATGAGAGCCGTAGTTGTTAGACAGATGAAGCTGACAGTAATTCTGTCTTTAATTTTTATTAGAGAATAGTGAAGTTTTTGTAAAATGTGAATCTTCTGAGTATTGCTCTATTAAGTGGGACTAAACAGGTATGCACATTCCTAGATTTTACTCAAATTAGGTGTCTTGTGTTTAGACTCAAAAGAAATTTACAGAATACTTTTATTTAAGTTCTATTTAAAAGGTGGGGCAGTATCACCTTGTCTCTTTAGGGTCCTCGAGTCCAGTATGAAATTGTAACAATCTTTGCAGCATTTATCTTGATGTCTTGTGGTAAGCTGTGAGAGGATTGGTTTGCTTTCCTCTGACTGCATGGATCTGTCACACAGAACACCTAATGACAAATGCTTGTAAACTCCTTAAAGGAGCTAAAGAGTTTTTCTGTTACTCAGAAGTGCTTCTTATCTTCTGTGTTAAATGCTTATCAGATCAAGCTAAATTTTAGTTTAAATAATTTAAAATACAATTGTAAGACGAGATTTTTTTTTAAAGGTATAGACTTATGGCTTCAGTTAAATTTTTAAATTGGTGTCAAGGGTGGTAAAAGAATGTACACATGGGAAGCAGATGTTTTATTTGTGAACCTGAATATGTACTGAAATAAAATTGTATTTTAGGTGTGGATCCATCTCTGCAAGCAGAGAACAGAGTCCCAGGCTCTTCGCAAGATACTGATGCTGTATATAAACAGCAGAAACCTCGTTCTGCCAACTCAAGGGATGAGCGCTTCCGATCTGGTAAGGAAAAGAAACTTAGCTAAAACATCAGATGTCTTAAGAGGAAAGGTGTACCAGTAAAGTAGTACCTACACCAAAAGAAAAAGTTGGAAGTGCTTTGTAAGAAGAGAAGAGCTATTGAGTACTTTTTAATTAGCTTTTTGTATTTCTAGACATTTGTAGTTTTATTTGAATACAGAATGGAGAAAATGCTAGGATGAAAGTAATTGTAGACATGCCTTCTGTGTTTGGGTTTTTTTTTTTTTTTAATTATTATTGTGAAATTTACAATACACTTAATAATTTTCCCTTGTTTGCTGATTGGGTCTCCAGTCACTAGAACCGTTATTTAAACATCTAGAAGACTATGTGGTGTGGGTTGTGTTTTTTTTCTGCTTGATTTGTTGGGCTTTTTTGTTAAAGGAAGGTTATAGGATTATCATATTTACTGTAGCTCACTTTTACAATATTTCCTGGTTTAAAGCAAGTGCACAAAAAAGGGAAATGTGACAATAGATAATTCTTTTTAATTTTAAATGGACACCACTATGAAAAACCTGTTTTGGAAACCTCTGTGAAAATAGCAATATCCTCATCACATGCTGTTGCCATTGTTACTTCGCAGGTGGTTGAAGTAGACTGTTTACTTGTGAAATTCCTTGTCACAATAGTGAGAAAAGGCAGGTGTTTGGAAGCTTTTCTCTCCAAAATACCTTTGGACTATTAACCGGAAATTTTTCCTGTTTGTTTTTCAGGGGCATTAGATGTCTGCAATGCACATCTTTAGTATGTTGATGGTCTTGCATCATCCTACTATGCAACTACTTGGGCATAATAATTGTTGCATTGTATTTGCATTGCTGACATTTAAAACCTTGATACTGGAATGGAAGGATATTCCTGTTCCTTATGAATAACTGAAGCATGAATGAGACTACTTAAGTATTCTGAGGATATATATGGACTACTGGGAAAGATGTACATACTCAGCTACACGAAGAAGTAACTTCTCGATGTCAGGGATGGTTGCGTAGTATCACAACCTAAATAAATGATATATCTAAGAGTACGTAAAATTGATCATTTTAGTTTAGTTTTCCATTTCAGATATGTCATCAATACAATTCTACTGTTGAAAATAAAAATTAAAAAAAAACCCGAACACATTTAGTGTTTTGAATTATAAGCATGATTTCTGATTTACTTTGTAACCAGGTAGTTTCCAAATAATTATAAGCAGAGTCATGAATCTGATAGAAATTAATAAATTTAAAGTAGCATGTGGTGATGTTAAAGTAAAAAAAATCTGCCAAAAGAGCTCAACTACAACAAGGAATACTTGGGAATCATTATCTGAGAGAGCTGGGATAGTCTAGAGCAATACCATAGAATCGTTCTGGTTGGAAGAGGCATTCAAGATCATTAAGTCCAACCATAAACGCAGTATTGTCAGGTCACCACTGAACCACGTACTTCAGTGCCACATGTACGCGTCTTTTAAATTGCTCCTGGGATGGTGACTCTACCACTTCTTGGGAAGACAGTTCCAGTGCTTGACAACCCTTTCAGAGAAGAAATTTTTCCTTACATCTAATCTAACCTTCCCCTTGAGCAACTTGAGGCCATTTCATTTTGCCCTGTTGCTTCCTACATGGGAGAAGAGACTGACCCCCACCTCACTACAGCCTCCTTTCAGGTAGTTGTAGAGAGTGAGAAGGCCTTCCCTGAGCTTTCTTTTCTTCAGGCTACAAAACCCTAATTCCCTCAGCTGCTCCTTTTAAGTCTTGTGCTCCAGACCATTCACCAGTATATATATGGACAATTTTCAAGTCTCAGAGCCTCATATATCCTATCTAATTTGTACCTAGGATACTTCAAACAAGCAAAGCAAGAAGCAAGTAAACAACCCTGCCATATCACTGGTATTCTTTGGGAGAAGTTTGGCATAGGGCTTATTAGTCTTACAGTGCAAGACATATAGAAGTGGGTGGATATTATCAAGTTCATCTAGTATACTTACAAATGTATATGGCATTTAAATTTTAGTCTCACTATCAATGCTAATTATCAGGGCTTCCTCTTTTCCTAGAACTAATATTTTTATGGCTTTGTTGATTTTAAAATTCTTTAAATCGATTTTCAGTGATTCCGAAATACTGCTCACAGCTTCTTCAGTCTAGAGCTTAACTGATACTTTTATATCCTGAGTATTTCTGAATGACCCTAAGTGTTCAGGAATTCCTGGCACGTGACAGTTACTCAAGATGAAAAGCAATGTGTAAGGATTTTAGGTAATTTGTTGTACTTGCCACTGGCCAGTGTGAAAACCCTAGGTAGTACTTCAAGTGGAGTGCCATGTCCTGTGGTTTCCCATTGCTTCTCCATTAACTCAGGTTACTTGCCTAGAACGTGTTCTTCACTTTGAAATGTAAACTTTTGGGGAAAAATTTCTTAGTTGTAACACATGTAATTGGATTTGGGTTTGCAATTAGTGATTTATGACAAGGCTGAGTGTGCTCAGGCAGTATCAAAACCAAATAATGATTGCTTTGCTTAATTTGTTTTAGATTAAATTTATGTCTGTGCAAAGTAACATAGCTATAGCTTTCAGAAGCCAATATATTTTCCACTTTTTTTCCTCTCTAATTTTTAGGAAAAAAAAATTATCTTCAGATTTATTGCATTAGTGGTTCTCTTTATCTCAGTGTAGGGATAGACTGAAAGAAAAATGCAAGGTGTTTGTTGCACGTGTTGTTACTCTCTGAAAGCATTACTTCTCTGATTCTGTGTTTAATGATCTAGTTCATTCAAGTCTGAAAATACTTCATATCAGTGTTGATGCTCTTTCATGGCTACTCATGCTGTGAGACTTACATATATGTAGAACATGGATAGACACATTGACAAGACATCTCAGAAAATGCTGTTTACTGTGAAATAGCTTCACTTTGTTCTTCCCAATACTCAGCATTAAGAGAGTCACAGTTTTACTTCACAAATTTATCTGAGAAATTCTAACTATGCTAAAAGCATTTCTACCTAAAGAAAAGATGCCCACTACCACCAGTTTGAAAGATTACCATTTTTAATTTCCCTGTATATTGAAACATGTTACCTTTTCTGGAGGATAAACAGTTTTAGGCTACAATTCTGGCTATTTCTTCTATCAATTTCTGCCTAACTTATTCTTCAGATTTTCAGGAGAAGTGGGGTGAGGTGGTGTCATTTCTTCCATTTTTATTTCCTTCCAGCCTTTTTTTTCCTATTTTCCTTTCTTTGCTTCTCACCACTTCCTTTTCAAGAGTAGTTGATGAGGGTAGAATGCAATTTTTTGTAGAACCAGCTCTTTTTGGAGAAATTAGTTATTTTAGAACCAGCAACATAAATTACTTAAAATAAGAAAGTGAAACAATTTTGCCTTTTTATGCAATTAAGCTGACATTTACTAGCAGTAATCACTTTTTTTTTTTTTTTAATAGTTCCCTAGAGTTGTTGCCCATCTAAATTAGCTGTGTTTTTTGTCATCTACATATTTTTGTCTTCAAGCAGTAAATATTACCAAAAAAATTTCCGGTCATGAATACCATCACTACTGTAGGCTACAAACCTAAGTTCCCAGAACAGAAGTTAACATTACAGCACTTTAACTAGGTTATTCTTCTGTTAAAAGATGACAGTGTGATAGAGAAATGTAGAGAGACTTTGACAGCATTTATCCATAGTAAGTGCTTCCTCATACCCTCAATTCAGAGGAAACTTGGTGATGAATGTATTGCTATTGCTGCTGGCTTTACTTCAGGGAGGGTGTGTAGTTTCTCATGGATGCATTGTGCCTTCTCCTATGTTCAGTCCTAGTGCTGCCTGGTGTTGGGTAAGAACATAAACAAGTTAGCTGGTAAGCCTTTAGGATGTCTGAAAAAGCTTTTCCAGCAGCAATTCCTGGCAGCAATGCTTTCTCTTTCCAATCTTGCACTATTTTCTGGTTACTGATCTTCATTCAACCAGTTGGATATACAGCTGTAATATACAGCCTGTTCACCCAGCTTGCCTGGAACAGGATGCTGAGATGAATTTAAGATACTGCTCCAGATGAGGCGCAAGGCTGCTTAGCATGCAGGGCTGATACTTGCACAGCACCATGCAATATACAGCAGTCTTCTCTTTCATTTGGTATGGTAGAGCTTGATCTTGCACTGATCCTTTGTGCTCTGCCTACCTTCCTGGAGTCACAGTAGCTTTTTAAAAATTATTTGTACCTTTTTTTTTTTAAACTGGCAATCCTTTTTACAGTTATGCAATCATATGGGACACTAGTTTGTGTCAGCCATTTGTAGAGGCAGACAGTGCTGTAGCTGCTGATATTTGCAGATCTGTGAGCAGAGGGCAAACTGGTTAAGCTGTAAATGCCCTTTTTAATTCAAACAACTGTAGAAATTCTTCCTCCTCTGCCTAAGGCAGGAACAATAACAGAAGCTGATAAACAAGCAGAGGCTACAAACAGGAAAGAAAAATGCTCTTCTAATAGTTGGAGAGTTTTAGGGTGTAAAGTTCAGGTGATTTATAGTCCACAAACAATTTCTTAGTTTTCCTTTCTCATCTTTTCCTAAGGAAAGAAATTGAGAATGTGCATGTAAAATGGAAGAGAAGATTATGTGGTTGACTACAACAGAGGAAGGAAAATTGTTTTGAATCAATAATAAATGGTTGGTGGTTGTTTGCAGCTTAATAAAGTGCAGAAACTTAGAGTTATTTTCTAAGACTTTCTTCTGCTTTTGCATGGCAGCATTTTTTTTTTTTTCCCCTCGCTTTGGTATGTGAAATCTTCATGTTAGTAACATGCTGGGCTTGCAATTCATGTCTTGGTGTTCACTGTTGAACATTTGTGTTCCCTGTTCTCAGAAATATGATGCAATACAGATCACATTTGTGACTATTTAGTCCACTGAAGAAAACTGAAGTCCACAGTTCTTACATGATAAATTGGTTTCACAGTAAATTTTTAAGAATTTAGTAATAGACAATGGTAGAGAGCTTCTTTAGGCAATTACAATATTCAGTTAAACTTTAATTTATGGTAGTTCATGACTTTTATACCCTAAATGTTCTGCTTCTTTAAAATATTTCATTCGTTTCACTTTTTTTTTAGTGAAGTCTGTTTCATCATGTACATAAGGTAGAAAAGCTCTTTTCCAGGTTTCACTTTCCAGAGAAGTGAAACCGATTACTTCATTTATTTGGCTGAGAAATGTTGGTCCTACTAAGTTGTTATCCAAGGGCAAGATATTAAAAGAAAAATCTCAGTCTGGAAATAGATCTTAATGAGTGCAGAAGGAACTGATGAATTAAATCAGCACCATAAAAATAAAACATGAAACAGAATAAAAATTTAGCCTGTCTTCTTTTTGCATTTTTATCAGCTATAATACTATATAATAATACAGTATTTTCCAGGTTTTGGGATGCGAGTTAGGAGAGCTAGAGGAGGAGGTGGTGCTGATTTTGCCCTCTGGAAATGCAATAAAATGTATTTAATGTACTTGCTACCACAAATCCGTGTGATGTTATGACCTGTCCCACTCTACTTTGTTAAAATGCCTCATCATGTCCTCGTCTGTTCCCTAAATACATAGCTAGCTAAGAATGCTTTCAGTTTTTATCTGTGAGGCTATTTAATGGTTTTATATACAGACTATTGTAAATATTGTATGTTATTTTTTTCTTTTGGAAAACGCTTTCTGGAGAAAAAGTTGTTTATTATATTCCCCTTCTTCATACCAGATGTTAATGTAACATAAAAATATCTTCTGAATTGTATGTAGATAGATATATATATACATGCACGGTTGAAGTGAATGCATCTAATAGTTACAATCTTTAGAATCTACACTTTAGAAGCATGCAGCTTGGTTTTGGCTGCAAGTTTTGCTACGGAGATCTATCCTGCAGAGCTGGCATCTTGCCCCTAACTTTAAAGGCTGCCAAAATAAGCTTTCATTTAAATAGTATTCTCAAGTTTATGGGTAGCAGCATTGTCCTTGGCACATCTAAGTAACACAGCAAAACAAGAAGTGTGTTCAGTTCTGCTTAAACTTTCTGGAGTTTTGTGAAATTAAGAGGTTTGCTTTTGGGTGTCCATGAGAATAAACTTCAACTGTGGACATTTAGAAGGAGGGCAAAAAAAGTCCAAAACTAAAGATCAGGAGAATCCAAGACTTTAAAAAAAGCAGTAGCCCAGATGTGGGAAAGCAAGACAGGGAGACATAGAGAGAGGGTAGTGATTTTTTAATTATGAAGAACTTCTTGGTGTGAAGGTTTGCAGCAGAAAAATCTAAAATGGTGTGCAGTACAGAGAAAGAGGAAAAAAAAAAGGGGGGGGGGGGGGGGGAAATCTTGTCTCAAAAGATAGGGGTTTCAGATTTTTTTCTTATTATTTTTTATATATTTGTTTGTTTATTTTATTCCACCCCCATAGCAACAGCATCCTAACCTCATAGGTCACAGGATCACAGAATGTCTTTGGTTGGAAGATACCTTCAAAATCATCTAGTCCAACCTTTGACCCAACACTGCAAGCTCACCACTAAACCACATCCCTGAGCACTAGGTCCACACACTGTTTAAATGTCTCCAGGGATGGCAACTCCACCGCTGCACTGGGCAGACCATTCCAGTGTTTGATAACCCTTTCAGTGAAGATATGTTTCCTAATATCCAGCCTAAACCTCCCCTTTTTCAGCTTGCATCCATTGCCTCTGGTCCTGTCACATGTCACCAGACAGAAGAAGCTGTCCACATCCTTGCTCCTGTAACCAGGAATACGCATTCTCCAGAAACCCACGGCACCTAAGAAGTCTTGTGTTTCCTTTTTGTTAGTTGGTGGGGACATTTGCTGGCTTTTTTTTAACCACATACATTGGGATCTGATGACACCATCTTGCCATTTGATTCCCAAAAACTGGATCTCTTGTGCAGGTCCTTTGACCTTGTTTCTTTTTATGGCAAAACCGGAGTCTAAAAGAATTTCAGTTGTCTTCTTACCTTTCTCAAAATCTTATGTTGTATTATGATGACATGATGATGTCATCAATGTACTGCAGGTGTTCTGGAGCTCCACCTTTCTCCAGTGCAGTGTGGATCAGTCCATGGCAAATGGTAGGGCTGTGTTTCCACCCTGGGGCAGTTGATTCCAGGTGTACTCGATATCCCTCCAGGTGCAGGGAAACTGGTGCATACACTATGATACTATAAGAATAGAGAAAAAATCATTAATGATGTCAATGGTAGCATACCACTTAGCTGCCTTTGACTCCAGTTCATACTGGAGATCCAACGTGTCCGGTATGGCAGCACTCATTGCTGGTGTAACCTCATTCAGGCCACAATAGTCCACTGTTAATCTCCATTCCCCATTACATTTCTGCACTGCCCATATAGGGCTGTTAAAGGGTGAACGTGCTAACCATCCCTTGACTCTCTAGTTGATGGATCATCTTTTGGATAGGAGCTACAGAGTCTCTGTTGGTGGGATATTGTTGTTGATGCACTGTTTCAGTAGCAATTGGCGCTTTTTGATCTTCAGCTCTCATCTTAACCCACAATGGCAGACTCCTCTGAAAGGTTAGGCAGGACAGTCAGCTGTTTCTTGCCCTAATTCTCTACAGCTGCTATACCGAAGACCCATTGACACTCTTTTGAGTCTTTATAATACCCTTTCTTGAGGAAGTCTATGCCAAGGATACATAGGACATCTGGACCAAGGTGCCTTTCCCACTTATTCCTGGTTAGGCTCACTTCAGCCTCCAATACAGTCAGTTCTTGAGATCTTCTTATCACTCCAATAACAGTAACAGATTCTGTCTCTTTATGATTTGATGGCAGGAGGGTGCACTGTGTACCAGTCTACTAGGGCTTTATACTTCTGTGGTTCAAACTTACCAGGCCATCAAGTCCACATAGTCCAATAAAATCTTTTGTCACTTTCCTCCATCTGACTGGAGGCAAAGCCCTTCTAATTCCAAGGCTAGTGTGCACTCTTAGAAACTGGTTTTGTGCAGTTCACCAGGTTCACATGGTTTTTCTGCTTCACAGAGTGTACACAGTTCACAGGATTTATACAGTTTACAGGATTTGTGTGTACTACGTACATTACATTCCTCCTACACACATTTGGATCTGAGGCACGTGTATTTGGATTAGAGGACTGCTCACAGATGACTGGAGCAGTCTCCCTTCTGGAAGAAGTATTTCTTCTCTTTGTTTTACCTTGTAAGTAGAGTACTCATGCCTGTAGGGCAGGGGTAAGTTTTCTATCCCATCTGCTCATTTTCTCTTCAAACTCATGCAGGAGAGACCACAGGGTACATTATGATGTGTACTGTTCCTGTGGTCTCATAGGAGAGCATCTTCTCCTAATGGTTTCAACATGGGTCCATTTAGGAGAGGAATAGGTTCTGTTCTTCCTCCTCTCGAGTTTTTCAATCAGTTTTTCAACTGATCTTGTGATCCTTTGCCATTCTCTCCAGGGCTGATGCACAGGCCTGTAGAGGACTGGAGACACTGTCTTCTTAATGTCATGCTCTCCTGGCCACTTCAGTCACAGTTGGTGCCTCACTGTCTGTTCCCCAGACCATTGTTACCATTGTGTGGGAATATGCTGATGGAGCACTCTGCACAAACTTCCACAACATGGGTCACTGGCATGGGATTGCATCGGTGTTTACTACTCATCTGCCATGATTGTCGGTGAAGGGAGACGCGGACACTCCTATGGTCATCCAGCCCGTCTCGTTTATTGTTAAGACCAACACTCTTTTATACAGTTGTTAATGAGGCTCATACATAGTGCAAAAGCTTAGCTCCTTATTGGCTCCTGTCTTTCTGCACATAGCAACATTTTGGCTCCTGTCTGTCTGCACATACAGCAGTATTTTGGCCTTTTGCAATTAACCCATCCTGTTCCTTCGGTCAGCTTGTAACTTTTGTTTCCTTCTTACAGCCTTGTTTACCATCTACTAGCACGCACACAGTGGGGCAAGGTCAAACCGACCTTGCCTCAGCCCTTGTCAGCTTGTCCAGGGGGACAAGCTTCATACGGCCTCGATCTGACTCCTCAAGCCACTCTTTCACAAGGCTCTCCACATTTCCCCTGTTTTCTTTTTGCGCAAGCATATGCGATGCAAGCATTCTTCGCATGCTTCGCTGTACCAAGCCTTGCACACAATTAAACATACATGGCAAAAGCAACAAGATCACTAAGATAACCCCAACAATAAGCATTCCAGTTTTAACGATATCTTTTAGCCATGGGCTTAACCCCAAAGACGCAAGCCATGCGTCAAAAGGACTCTGCACTACAGTAATCTTAGAAGTATGTTCCTTTAACCATTGCAGCTGGGTATGAATGGATTCTCCATGATTCGAGAGATTAAAGCAACACATGCCTTCAAATTCTTCGCATCCGTGCCCTTGAGCTAACAAAAGAAAATCTATTGCAGCACGATTTTGTAAAAGAGCATGTCTAAGGCTATCCATGTCTTGTGAAAGTTGCTCCAAAATCTCTGTGGTTACATTTGACTGTTTCGCTACCCAACAAGCAAGTTTATTGAGTGTCGTTAAAGCGTGTGCAGTTCCTATATTTGGAAAAAGAGCTGCAAAAAATCTTGTGGCTTCTCCCCAAAGCTCAACATTATCTCTACAATTAGGTGATAACTGAGTAGCAAAGCGTCGCCGACGGAATTTAGTGGTACTATGCCTCAGCCTAACTATAGCTGATTTGTTTAATGCTAACAATGTTAACTGACCAAGGTAACAGGGTCCTCCATGCGCATAGCGGGGAATACCATGCCATGCTCTATCCCCACAAATGAGGAAAACACCTTCAGGAAGGGCCAGCGCACTCTTGTTTGCCCACATTTTCACATGGCTATCACCCCATCCGTAGGAGCGATACGGACCACACATTGCTGTCGCATTGGCAAACACATTGGCCGTAGGGGTTAACCATGTAATGTTACCCTCTATTTTCGGGCTTCCTAGAAAAACACATCCAGTCTCATTTGCGCCGTAGTTTAGTCTACGACTTCCTAATAAATCTAACTCCTGAGGGTCCCAGGGAAGAGAGGTGTTTAGACCGGACAGTAATAACGCTGTGCAATGACTACTATTTTTTGCCATACTGCAATTGTTTCTAGAAAAAGGTAAAAAGGCATTTCTATCAAAACCAGGCACTCCTATCAAACATGTTCGAAAAGGGTCAGTAGCCGAAGCAAGCGACAAGCAAAATGCAGAACTGTTTGTTTGGTTAGCCCAGGTCACCCACAAATTTTTTCGTGAATCAATCTTGTGTAAAAATCCCTCTACTTTCATTGTCAAGGTGGCTCCCATCATGCCTAAAATAATTAAAACGGATCATCATTATCCACAGGAATAGTCTATGTCTTATCTCCTCCTTCTATCTCTCTGATTCGGACGGCTCTGTTGCTGCCAAAAGCGCTGGCCACACCCCCCGCACTGAAAAGCTATCCAGGCTTCGCAAAAGCAACTCCCACAACTGTAACAAAGCAACTCCCATAACTGTAACAAAGCAACTCCCACAACCGTAACAAAGTTCGTTATCCGCCCACCGAGGCCAAAACAAGCCTGTCTCGTCCCCCGCTTCAATCCACCCCACCCAATCTTCTGGGGTAGTCCTTAGGGCAGCGCATGCCTCACTATTGTAGTGGGCTAAATTCAGCAAGTAGGGATGTAGGATCAGGGTCAACTTCTGTTGGATCCTCTGCTGATCTGGCGGCGTCAGGCGCTCCCACTGGTTGCTCGTGAAGGGCCGGTTTCACCCATCTAGCGGGAATCCACAACGTTCCTGTAGGGGTGGAAACACTGTGGGCCATGATTAGTATTTCACCCGTATAGTCCGCGTCAATAACTCCAGGCAACACAAACAGTCCCATCACAGAGGTTGATGATCGTCCTAACAGAAGTCCTCCATAAAACTGTCCTTGAATTTGGATGGGCCCGTAGACCCCCGTTGGGATTTTAACTGGATGAGAAGTCATCAAGGTTGTAGTTACTGCTGCTGCCAAGTCAAGCCCGAGGCTCCCTCTAGTGGCGGGTTGTAAGCAGGAGGAGGCGTTGTAGTTGCGGTGGCCGTCTGGGATTAGCAGTTCTGGCACCACACCCCGGGCGCTCGACATTCCCTTCGGATGTGACCTCCTACCCCGCACCGGTAACATCGCAGGGCCGGGGGCTTCCGGTCACCAGTGGCCGTGGTAGCTGCCGCAGCACGGAGAGGAGCAAGGGCGGCTAGCACTTGCGATTGCGTACTTTCTGCCTGCTTCTGCAAACCTAACCCTAGTTCCTTAATAGCATTTACCAAAAAGGCTTGAGTCCCTGACGGCTGAGAAGCTATCCTTTCTAATGCCTCCTCTATTGTCCAGTTTGCCCCTAAGGTTCCTATGACCCTCTTTGTTGCTTCATTGCTGTTTTGTAAGGCACACTGCCGTAACATCATTGACTTCATATAGTCAGGCACCCCAGCTTTCTCTATGGCTGCAGCGACTTTATCTATAAAGTCTCCAAAAGATTGCTCTCTTCCTTGCTTTATACCCATATATATCGGTACTCCCCCAGCGTCTTTAACACGATCTATAGCCTCCCTTACACACCTCATAGCCTCCCGGACTTTATCAGGTCCAATGAGTACCTGAGCTTCTGTACGCAGGTATGCTCCTAAACCCATTAGTTCCTGCATAGTAACTCCATGTAAAGGGTCCCCAGGCTGCCTTTGTACCGCGAGAGTCTCATTTACTAACGCCTGCCAATGCGCATGAAATAGCAGCTGCTGGTGTTGAGTAAAAATCAGCTTAATCAAAGCTCTTAAATCATTCGGAAGTAGCAGTACCGTATTAAACAAATAGTCGAGCATTTGCTTTGCCGGCTCACTCTTAAAGCCATACTGGCTCACTGTCTGGCGGAGCTGCGACAACAATTTCCAGTCCAGCGGCGTATAAGCGCCAAGCAGGACGGGGTTGCCCTGTTGGTCCACCCCTTGTGTATACGTTACTGGGAAAGCATGAGTGTTTACCGCCGTCAACTCTGCCTCATCGCCCGTTTCTGCTCCGTGCCGAGCCAGCGCATTCCAAGCCTCTCGGCGCTGTTTCGCCGTCTCCTCCCACAGGTCACTGAGTGCCCCGGGGACAGGTTCTGGCTCTTTAAGACGCGGCGCGGCCGGCTGCGGCGAGGGCTCTGTGAGCGGGGGGGCTACCTGCTCCTTTGAATGCTCGGACAGCGGCGGTGCGGTGGACCAAGCAGGACTACCCCCTGGGGCAGGCATAACAACTGTGTTTGTTGCCGGCGCCAGTATCTCGTTAGAACGAGGCAGTTGGGCGTCAGAGTGGCTATATTGAGCATTACGACTATGCGCCTGCAGCGCTTGCTCAGCAGCCCTTTTCTCTGCCTGATGCTGTAAAAGCGTGTTATGAATAACTCTCCAGACTTTCCCTAACTTCTTTGTCGTTTTGTCTTCCTCTGTTAGCACCGCCTCCCACAACAAATCCCCTAGCTTCCTCCATTCTGCCAGCTCGTGCACCGTGTGCGGGTTAGCAAAGACCCCTTTTGCATACCCCCAGGCTAAGAGCCCTGGCAGATCCTTCCTAAGATCTATCTCCTTAACTCCCCTTTTTTCTAAGTAAGTATAAAATAAATCATATGCTGCTTGCCTGTCCATGTCGTCAGCGCTGTTGCAACTTTCCGGCTTCGGCAGCACGTATGGCCCGGGACTATCTATATAGCTCCCGAGGGTGCCTCCCCGTCGTTTTTACGGCACCGACCTGGTTGCAGCAGGCCCCAACCCCTCTTCACCGACCGATGGGCGTGCTCCCCCGCCGTCTTTTAGTCGAGACGCGTCTTTTAATCGAGACATGGGAGGCACGTCGGGGTCACCATTTTGTCGGTGAAGGGAGACGCGGACACTCCTATGGTCATCCAGCCCGTCTCGTTTATTGTTAAGACCAACACTCTTTTATACAGTTGTTAATGAGGCTCATACATAGTGCAAAAGCTTAGCTCCTTATTGGCTCCTGTCTTTCTGCACATAGCAACATTTTGGCTCCTGTCTGTCTGCACATACAGCAGTATTTTGGCCTTTTGCAATTAACCCATCCTGTTCCTTCGGTCAGCTTGTAACTTTTGTTTCCTTCTTACAGCCTTGTTTACCATCTACTAGCACGCACACAGTGGGGCAAGGTCAAACCGACCTTGCCTCAGCCCTTGTCAGCTTGTCCAGGGGGACAAGCTTCATACGGCCTCGATCTGACTCCTCAAGCCACTCTTTCACAAGGCTCTCCACACATGATAAATCACGTGTAGCACAGCTGATTCTCTCAGGTGCTTAATACCTCTTTCCATGGTGTTTCATTGGCTCTGGCAGCATTCAGTATCCTCCTTAAAGGGATACCTGGATTTATGGCTGACAAAAGTCTCCTCCAGAGGCTGATAGTACTGGTCTCTCTTGCAAGCTCTTGGTCAACGCCTCCATCTCTGGGCAGGGATCCCAACTGCCTGGCTTTTCTACCATCCAGTTTGATGGTGTGGGCTCCATTATCCCAGCATCAGAGCAGCAAGGTGGTCAGTGGCTCACCTTTATGACAGCTATAGTCATTTCTTAGATCCTTCATGTATAAAGGTTTGGTGGTAGCCTCCGCATCTGATGACTCCGCATCTGATGGGTTTGCTGTAGAAGGACTTGCTCCTTGATCATCCGATCCTTGGTGGGATGTTAAGAACCTGCTCCATCATTGTTTGACCATACTGGGTGATCTGTTTTTGTTAGGTGTTCTGTTTCCAGTTGCAGGGGAGTCAGGCTTTGCATCTATTTCTGACTCATACCAGTTCAGCTTGAGGAGGACTCTCTCCCTGGACTGTCACTGGATGTGGCTGTTTGTTTTCTTTTCCTCACAGGCAACTTGTTCCACTGTGGATTGAATGGGAGTAGCCACAGTGTCAGTGTACCTTCAGGGTTTATTGCTGGAGATGAAGCAGCTACGGTGATCCCTATTGGAGTTGGAATAGCTTCAGTGGTTGTGGGAATTGGAACAGCAACAGTGCTTGTTTTGAGAACTAGAGCAGCATCAGGGCTTGTAGTGGGGGGCTCACAGATACTGAGTAGCTGCAGTGCTTGTTGCAAAGGCTTGCAGAGTGTGAGTATTTGCAGTGCATTTCCTACATATGAAACCTCGTGAAGTCTGGGTAACTGCAGAGCATGTCATGGAACCTCACAGGGCCTGAGTAACTGCAGTGCCTATTTCTTAAGTAGCATGCACTCTACAAGTTGAGGTGGCTGCCTAATATGTACACCTGTAGCAGTATCTAATATGACGCCACACAATGAAGAAAATGAAAAATAAATTCAATTACAGTGACAATAATACAGTATTTTGGTAATAACCATATCCACAATCCTTAGAATTTAATGGAATGCTAAAATCTGGTGGAGTCAGATTAGCATAGTGTGGAGAAATATAACTTCCCCAGGTAAAACCGGAAATATTCTTAGTAACAAAATCCCCAATGTAATACCTGTAGTACAGAGATGCACTTGCTGCCCAATTCAGTGCAGCATAAATTAGCAATAAGCAGCACAACACAGCATCAGCTTTCACCCAGTGCCAGGAACCAGTAACTTTCAGATAAGCAGTGAGAATAAGTAAGCAATAACATAACCTATATGGCATGTGCATATGAAACAAACTGGAAAAAGGCACAACACAATAATTTTACTTTCAGAAAGAACATTGTGTAAGTGGTCTGTTTTAGTTTCCAATCCTTAAAGAGTCTCAGAAAAAGCAGTGATGTGCTTTCAGTTGAGCAAACTGGAATTCAAACTATTACGGCAATCTACCAGAGCTCCAGTCATGCCCCACATTGGGCACCAATAAATCTGTCAAGATTTCAGTTCAAGGCCATCCATTATACCTATAACAAATGCTCTCTGTTAACCCCCCTACCTCCCTTCCCAAAGGGGAAGAGAAAAGGAATAAGGGAGAGAGACCTATCGATTAGAAAAGGAAACTAGAACAACTTTAATGAAAATTAATAACAAAATGAAATATATACAAAAATATAAAAAGCCCCAGTATTGAACCCCTGTTGGTAATTACATCACCATCACCACTGATGCTGTGAAGCAGGCACTAGGGAAGTCACAGATTGGGCTCAGTGGCAGATGGGAACCATGTTCAGGAGCTGGATTCTGGTGCTGGATTCAGGAACACACAGATCAGGATCGAAGGCAGAACAGAGTCCTCAGATGCCAGCCCTTGAAAAAGAGAGGAAGAGCAGAGAGCTTGACCCTCATGATCCCTCAGTTTTATACCGAATATGACGTATATGGGATGGAATACCTTGTTGGTCAGTTTAAGGTCATCTGTCCTGTCCTCTTCCCACAGGTGTGGCCTTTCACTTTCTGCACCCCCCAGTATGGTACACAAGATCCAGCAGTGGCCTTGGTCTACACACCAGTCCTTGGTACTAACTCTAAACATGAGGTGTTATCACTGCTAGAAGCAGACACTGTCTGAAAACAGGCTGCTGACATCAGAAAGTGCAGTTAGTTAAAAGAACTGAGCTGAAAAGTAAAATCACTGAATAGAATTAATGCCATTCTAATTCAAACCAGGACACCTAAGCTATCTCTTGCTTTGTCAAAATTATGTGGCATTAATCATCATATTCAAAATAAATTAGAGAGAACCTCATGCTGAGCATGACCAAATCAAGTTCAGGACTGGTATCAGAAATGGTACCTGTTTTTTAAAAAAAGCACTATAAAGTATGGAGCTTTACTTGCAGTCATCATCAAGGTTAATCCTTATAGGTATGCAATAGAGAGATTACTTCTTTTTTTAATACGTAAGTTGTGTTAAGTGTATGTATATATGTCATCTGTCTTGAGTTTCATAAGTTTCATCAGGTCTATTAACCTGTTATAGGTTGGTAAAGGAGATGTAGATGTCTACTTAATGAAAGAACACTTTTTTTTCAAATTGAACAGTTTCTTGGCAGCTTCCATGTGAAAGAAACGCGTTAAGACAAAAGCACAATTGCAATACTTGTTTTTGGGCCCTTTGTAGCTGTGTCTAAGTGTAAGCACGTAGTACTTGTTTTTCATGAGCTTGAATCTTATGTCATAAGTTAAAGTATAGTTTTGGTCTTCCTTATTTCTCCTTGATATCTGTTCACTTCTCACAAACTTTCTATATAGAGTTTAGCTTTTGGCACCACTGAACTGTATATGTCAAAGAGAAAAATCATCTGAATGCAATTTAGAATTACTTGAATACATTAAATTTTATCTACAGTGTCATCTTGATTGAGCACTAAATTCCTCTTTTATCTCAGTTTTGGCCTGAAAATAAGAAAAGTTAAAATATACCCCAAGAGTATATTAGCATAATTTTTGCTTTCAGGAAAGTGACAACACTGCATCTCTTCCATAATTCTTCATATACATGTAACTGGTTTTTGTAACTTGCACTCTTTGATGAGAGCTTTGTGTATACATTTTTCACTTCTTTTCCCATTGTGGATTTTAAGGATGAAGAGCGCAGTGTTATTGACAACTTAGAGTATCTGTGTTAAAGTTCCTCCCCAAATTAAAATCAATCATAGCTCAAAACTAATGTACTAGGTATTTTGTAACTTCAGTATTGATTTTCAGTGTGTTCTTCCTCAATGATACTCAACAAAGCCTTTTCAAGATGATTTCATGAGGAAAATATGTCAGCTTGACCCTTTTGGAACCATTACTTCTGAGCTGAATTTGAGTGGGAGGCAGGCATATTTATTAAGTTCTACTCAACACTGTTGAAGGGAAAAATGAGAGTTGTTCCAGCTTCAGAATTGAAAACCATATTACTGTAGTTTAAGTTTATCTACTTTCCAAGAAGCACTGCTTCGGGAAGCTGAGAATCTGCTCCTTTGTCTAAGCTAAGCAGTTGGGCTAAACAGGAATAAAGCCGTAAGGTCCATCGTGTGCACTTCAGCCTTTGGATTTGAGCTGTAAAAGATGGCATTGATACTTTTCTGTGTTTTTAGAAAAAAATAATGATTGAACTTAATCTCTTAACCTTTTTTTTTGTTTTTGGCGTAGATGTCCACACTGAAGCAGTACAAGCAGCACTCGCAAAATACAATGAGAGAAGAATGCCCATGCCATCAAAAAGACGGTCTGTTCTTGTGCACTCTTCAGTAGAAACTTATACACCTCCAGGTATCTATTAAGTTAACATATGTAAACCTTGCCAGATGAAAATTATAGTGAAATTTAAAAAGCAAATATTTTGTTCTGCTAAGTTCTAAGTATGTTACAATGAAGTGCTATATTTGTGGCTCTATTTCCTGTCAATCAGGTGTTGGCTGGATTTGTTCTTTGGTGTCTTTCCTCAAGATTTTTAGTGTTTCTTCTACAGATACTGTAGTTGCTAAAAGTACATTTGAAAGCAATAACTGAGTGAGCAGTTGCCTTTATGTATTAAGTATGTTCTCTTATGTCTTGCTTGAAAGGAGATAGTCTTGGCAAGCATGACAGAGCTGTAAATACCTTACTTCACATTTTGTAAGATCTTGAATTGAAGAAAATGACAGCACACTAAGTTACCGAATTAGCTTGCAGAACACTCAGCAGATGGTTTCAACTGGAAGTAGCTGAAAACATTCAGAAAATCATATGCTATAATTGTTCAGATTGTTTAGGTCACAATGTTTTCTTTAATATTTTTTAAAGGGAAAATAATAATACTGTTGTCTCTCAATGAATTATCTAAAGCTTAAGCAAGTCTTTCTACAGATAACATGTTGTGCTAGTAAGCCAAGTGTTTTGGGACCAGTGTCTTGCATAAAGAGAAGAGGAATTTCCTCAAGCTTTTAAGTTTTGAATATGCTCTTGTCTTTTCTAGTGTGGCACGGGACTAGAGGAACACTAACCTCTACTGACCTTCTCCATTAATTGTATATTTTATCCCCCTCCTGTAAAGGAGCAGGTCTGCTGTGCAGCTCTCTTGCTTCTTGGGGTATAGTTCTCCTTTCTGTTCTTCCCATTTAAAGGAAGCTCCACTTTTCTTTGCTTGTCACACACTTTCATATATTGGTTTTGTAGGTTCTCTGGTTATTTAATTAGTTAATAAATAAGCTTCTTTTATAGTCTCATATATACTTTTCTACACCCTTAGGTTTTTGCCTATATGTTAAGGTATCATGCATTTTGATTAGGTTATTCTTCTAGTACTCGTATACTCAGAAGCCCATGAGAGCAGAAGTTGCAGTGAGATGGTTATCATGCCCTTGAGTTTCCTTGCATACATGTTGTTTCTGTATGTAAATGTTTTCATGAATTGCATGAAGAGAAATACTGGAGAAAATTAATGTATAGCAATCATCTGTATGCTGAGGCTTTAGCAAAGAGACTCTGAGCTCTTCAAAGCAATATTTCTTCTCACTCTCCAAAATAAATTCTTAATAGAACAGTCATCTATGCATTTCCTGTAGCATCACTCTGACCTTTCCTTTCATCCCCCTAGTGTGACAAGTCACTGTGTGTGGTGTGAAGATAAGTGTCATGATAAGAAAAGAACATGCCACTGTTTTGCCTAAGATTTGGTATACAAAAAATAGGTGGCATCCAGAAGCTTTGCTGAGAGTGGAGGACAGCTAGGCTTTCCTGTCTCCCTTAGCATTTAAAACTAGAAGAAATCTCCAGGTTTTTTTGAGAGAACAAAAATATCATTCTTTTTAAAATACTTTAGGGACAGAATTGAAGCAGTGTCCCTGTGGCTACTGCAGTGCTCGCTCTGCCTGAGGTCATGGCTCTGCCTGCTGCTCTGAAGGAGCAAAGTCTGGGGGGGAACTGAGAGACTCTATAAAAGAACATTGAAATGCTGTGGTAAAATGTTAGGTTAAGTGATAAAAGCTGGTCTGCATTCCTTAACAGAAGCACAGAAAGTGGCAGAAGCCACTTTCCCCACCTACTCCTAGGCTCATCCCAGGAGTTATCAGCCTGTCCCATCTCCACAAGCGCAGAGGAGCACAGGGAAGAACAGCAGGCAGGAACCCAAGTTAAGGACTCAGGAGAGAAAGGTTATCCTGTCCAGGCCCCTCCCAGGGCTGTATCTGGAGCGCCTCAGTCCTCCTTGTCAAGACATGAAGCACATCAAGACCAGTCAACACTAGGGCACCTTCAAGACTGAGGGGGGATGCCATGGGATGGGTATGGGACATACTATGGAATGCAAGACAAAAACATTTGGGGACTGCATGAGACTTGTTGCAACATATTGAGGTGAGGAACCAGAGGCAGGAAAAGGGGTAGATAAAAGTGATTTGTGGAGGAACAAGTGTGATGAAAATACCAAAGTAAGGGGATAAAAAGGGCTGGTAATGTATAAATCTGCAGGCCATGCCCTGCACCTGACCCTGTAGTCTGTCCTCTCCTCCTGTTACACTGCATTTCTAACACCTCTCCTGGGTGAGGGTTGCTATATTATCTGTGCATGATATAGCTGAGTCAGTCAATCTATACAAACAAATGGAGTGGGACTGCAACCTCGGGCTTGTACGTCCAAGTGACATCATGGGGGACTGGGATCCAGGGACAGCTGTTTGTCAGACTAAGTGTCTGAGCCCAGCCGCTGAAGGGATCCACATTTTATGTGTGTGCAAGTATGACCTCCATCCTGCTCATTAGGAGAGGGGAGCGGGAGGAGGCTGTAGGATCTGCCCATGTTTTTATGGATGTTTTTGTGTGTTTTTGCTGCTGGAGAGTTGTCAGCTTTTAACATGACTGCCCAAGTGGTTAGCAGAGAACACAAGTATAGTCATGCTGGGCTTTAGCAGGATACAGGAGCACCTTAACTAATTTGCCCCAGAAGAAGAGCTAGTCTCTGGGATCTGTTGTGCTGTTTCCAAGAGGTGACTTGTTATGAGATATCTTTATCTCTGTAAGAGAGTGGGCCACTGGATGAATTCTCTACCATATGAGATCAGGCCATTCAAAATTATTCTGAGGACTTGCTTCATGTGTCTCAATTCACAAAAATAATTGTCTTTTTATGGGCCTGCCTTCATTTGCAAAGTTAGCTCAGTAAGAAAGATCTGAAATTGCAAAGAACCTGAGTAACACTGAAGCATCTAGTTATGTTGTCTTGAGCCATTAAACCAGGCTTTCTTAGTAACTGAAATTTTATTATAAACAGTTATGATCAGTCACCAGGAAGGTAGCACTGGATCCTAGTCACAATGAAGTTCAAAAACAACTCCTGACTGTCAGTAATGGAACTGCTTTTGTCAGTCACCCTTCCAAAAATTTTAATGTACTTTTGGTTTTGTCCCTTTAAGTCTCATCCTACCCATACAGATTGCACATGATTGAGAACTAGAGCTCTAGTCTTGATTCAAGTTTGGTCCAAACGGTGGTGGTTTCTGCAGCAATCTTGGGTCAGCTCCCAGACAGGAAATGTTGCAAGCCAAATACATAGAATTCTGCTCATAGCATACCAGGAAACACTAATTAACTCTCAAACCTAACACAGAGATAGTTACTGATGTTACCATGTTACTTTTCTATTGTAATTATGTTTTTATATTAAAATGTTTCTAATATGGAGCCTTCATTTTTATACACAATTAATATTTTACGTTTACAGTGTGGTTTCCCCCCCATTATCTAAGACATCTGAAAGTTTGTTTAGAGTCTTCATTAAGCTTGTATCTGTATGAGGTATTATCAGAGCATGTAGTCTTTAACAAACCTGTTTTTTCTGTAGTTCTATTTCTTACTCTGAAGTGATACTAGATTACAAATGTGGAAGGACTTGGGAAACCTGACTGTTTGTAATCTTGTCTTGTTCCATATTCCTGGAATTGTTTATTTTTGCTTTCTACCTATAAGAAAGGGAAGATTGAAAGCAGTAAGGGGCAGGTATGGCTTCTCTCCAGAAGCAGATGGAATCAGTAGCCAAAACTACAATGGTGGCAGTAGACCAGAGCTATTATACAAGACACAGACCCAGGAACGGTGATATATCACAGCTGTATCTTCTCAAAGATTGTTTTTGTATTTTGATTAAAAATTGTTGTGTTTCACTAGGGATGGACAAGTAATGAGAGATCTGCAATTTTAACTTTGAAAATGCTATTGGTTTAAATGGGCTATTTATGAAATGATTTCTGATTTTTGTGAGTTTAGACTGTTTAGGAACTCTGAAGCTATTGGGAATGCACGTATTCTTGAAAAGCAGAAAACTAAATACCTGCTAACTGAAATTTATTGTCAAATATAGATATTGTCAAATAGAATTTATATGGACTTGTATATAGCTGAACAGTTACATGTTCAGAGAATTTAAAAATTAAAAAAAAGCGCCAAAATTTAGGTTGCAGATTTCTGGTTAACCCACCCTACTACCACCCAGGATTTCCATGTCTGAAAGTGACTCTAGAGTATAGCAATGGGCACTATCTTTTCCTGAAGCTGTTTTTCATGTTCTGCTAGCTTTTTAATTGGTCTGGTCTTTATGTGTGACTTAAAACTGCTCTTCACAAACTGACTTGATGTGACCTTTAGCAGCATTTCATTAAAGCAATGCATTGCTTTAGAGCTTTTCTTCAATTCCAGGGAACAGCGGGGAGGGAATGGGAGGTGGGGGGCGTTGCATAGAAAGGATCAAGTTCTTAAAATTCAGCAGTTTGGTTAGGAGTGCAAGCGTTTTTTTTCTATAAGAAATGATTCTATTTTTCACTCAAAATCAACAGGGATGTATTTTCTTGATACTTTTAAAGACCTTATTACTGGTTACTGAGCAGATGATAAATGCGGAAAGATTGACTGCCAAAGGGAAACTTTAGAAAGTTTTAAATAACTGAATGGTAATTAAAGTCAGATCACTTTATCAGACTTATAACAGCACCACATACACATCTAGAATAAAAAGATGGTTTACTAGGCATTTCTATGTAGGGCTTGTTAATGTCAGTTTGTGGTTAAAATACATGCTTTTAAATTCTTTTTCATTATTCTTAGATTAATGGAATTACTCTTTCATTGAACTGTATAACACTGTGCTTTGTTTAATAATCAGTTCTCAAAAAAATTCACCAAAAGAACTGAAAAATGATGAACTTTCCGTCCCAAAATAAAAGGAAAATACACAACAAAAAACTGTAATGGAATTTATTCAGGTGGGATGAGATTCAATGTAGTTGTTCAGAATAGAAATATTCTTTCAGTGGAATAGGTATTGTATATTCGCTGAGAATGGTTAGTGAATGTACTAGGTACCTTAGGTAGAAGCCTTTTTTGAGGCATCATTTCAAATGCAGGAGGTAAATTTAAACTCTGCTTCAAATGTGTTCTAACTATAATGTGTAGAAGTTGTTGCATTAACCTAAACAATTGCAATGAGCAGAATTTGTGCGTGTGAATATACCATTTGCTTAATACACGCATCTCATGTATAGCACATGAGAACAGTACGTGAAGAACATGGTAAAACTTCATGTTCCCGTCTGTTGGGTCATTCCTGCATTACATGCCTGTCATCATTATTTTAATCACAGACACATCGTCAGCATCAGAAGATGAGGGCTCGTTACGTCGGCAAGGGCGGATCGCCTCTACTCCGTTACAGAGCCATTCCAACGTAGAGCCCTGGCTTAACCGGGTTATTCAGGGCTCCTCCACCTCATCCTCTGCATCCTCCACCTCATCTCATCCAGGAGGGAAACCTGCTGCTGCTTCCAGTACTACTACAGCCACTGCTGCTGCCACTGTCCTTGCAGATCTCATGGCACACACCCAGCTAGGTTAGTAGAGAACTAACTGCCTGTGTGGTGGGATTAAAATAAAATTAAAAATCCCAATGCAGGGCTAAACATAGAAGTCTTCACAAGAAGATAGTTGTAAATAGCCTTGAAATGTACAATCCACAGACCAGGTATGTATCATATATATGTACTTAATTTAAACCAAACCAGTTGTTCATGAGATCTGAACGTGCATTCTTCTTGGTAAAATGCATGATTTATCAAGAAACTGAGGTTCGATTTTACTGGATTCAAAAGCAGAATTTCAAGGGGATCCTATTTTTGGTGCATGCTTTCTGATCTACATGTATTTACCCTAGACAGTATCAGGTTATGGATTTCAAAGGTGTCTCAATTGGTAAACAATCAATCTTTTAGAAAATCAGAGGTACAGATAAAGATAGATTTCAAGCATAAACAGTGATTTCCCCCCCCCCCCCCCAATTCAAATTTAAGTCATGAATAGTCCTTTATTGTGAAACTAAAGTAAAAAAGTACTATTAAGCCAAAATGTAAATGTGAGTTTTGTCTCAGTATTGGTAACACTGAATGTCTGGAACTTGAGTTTAATATTTTTATGTCCTAAAATGCAGAGCACTAGTCTTGTGCTTTTGGAAGATCTGGTGAGGAGAGAGAAAGACAGTCTCTTCCACCATGGAAATAATTTTTACTATGTTTTTGTACACTATAGTGAAGATTGATAGTGGATTTATGTGTGTGCAGCAGGTCTACGCTAATGTTAAACTATGGTAAAGGACCTAGAGGAGGAATAATATGTATTTAAAATATTTTTTTCCCCCAAAATAATTTATAAAATTTAAAAGGAGAATTATATTTGCATTTCACCTATTTCTAGTAGTATACATCATGTATATTGTTTCTGGAGATTACAGGTTTTAGTGCTCTACTTACCTGATATTTCTGTTTAGCTGTAATTGTATGCCTACATACACGATACGGACAGGTTTTTTTTCTATTCTGATGCAGAGAACAGGGTAGATCAGACGAGGAAAATACATTCAGATGCTTTTGACTTAAACTGAGTATATAGGCTTCTGTTTACTTAGAGATGTCAATTAACACAATAGTTTAAGGCACAAATACCTTTTGCAAATACCCACTCATTTAGCTGGTCTAGCTGTTACCTTTAAATTTTGTTGAAAGCCCAATCATGTATCCTTTAGATTTCTCTATTTAGATGATACGAACAGTTCACAGTTCTCTAGGCATGGGGCATCTATTCATGAAAGGGTTGATTCTCTGTTCTTTGCTGGTTTGCTCTCTGAGTTCCTTATGCCTTATACTAAGTTTGGAGTGTCAACTTTAGTTTATAGTAGTTATGAGCTTCAAAATGCAATCAGTGCCTGTAGTTTGTGACTGGGAGCTCAGTTTCAGATTTCATATTCCTAGAGCACACTACAAAACAGTGAAAAGAATATGAACAAGATAGAGAATCTGAAAGAAGATTCTCTGCATCTTTGTGGTTTAGGTGTTGACAGAAAACAGGAATTGACTTATGTTGCAGTTGATTGACATCCCAGTTTTCACAGTTCAGGTATTTTTCTTCAAGTGGAGCTGAGGTAGAAAGAGGTGGTAGTTTACTTTGTGTTCTGGAAGGCTCTTCAGATGTCAGAGGTCTGAGGAAAGATTATCTGTCTTTCCTACTTGCTTTTGATCCTTCCTCTGTTTTGTATAGTCTATGTCTATTAGTATGTCTACTGTGGAAGCTAAGTATGGTAAGGAATTCTGATATGTAAGTTTCTACAAGGCAAATATTTTCCCCAAGTCTTCTTAATGCTTTTGCCTTAGAAATCGCCTGCATGATGAAATGTTGGGTTTTGGTTTGTGTCTTAAAAAGCTACGGGCAGCATTTGGCTTTTTTCATTTATCTGCACTTCATCAGTACTTCACCCATAAACACAGAAAAATTTGCCTCTTTGGTTAACTTTTGTGGCTTTATTACTAGTGAAATTTTTCCCATTTGTACAAAACATACTTACTGCCTTTAAAATAAATAATTAAATTTTTATCTTCTCTTTTCCAAGCTTATTTATAATGAGAAATTTGCAATTTGTCCTTGTACTTAGCGTATGAAAGTAAGATGGAATAGCTCTACACCTTGCTTTGAAGGCATTCTGGATTTCACATTATGGGTTTATAGGAATCATTTTAACTTCTTAAAATTAATGCATTAGCTTGGAAGGTTAGCCATAATTGTGTGATTGATTAAATTCTTTGTACAGCTGTAAAATTTGCAAAATATGCAAATTGTAACAGCATCCTGTTATGTCTAGTATCTTGGACTGTATAAATACATAGCAAATTTCACGACTGGCTTCTTAAAGACCTATCTATCAGGACTATTTAATCATCAAAACTGTATGCAAAATCAAGGCCTTATTAACAGTTCAAAGTCCAGGATTTAAGCAGCTAAATGTTGGACTGCATTCAGTGGAGTGGTATAAAATTTCATGAATGGGAAATAAATACACAATTATAGTACCAGTCAGGAGGGAAGCTCAGGGATCGTTAAGAGCTGATCTACTAAAAATACTTAGAAAGGTAAAATTTCCAATGCCTTCAATAAAAGATCAAATGTCCTTTTGCATAAGAATAATCTTCTCAATTTCTGAAATGCTTGGATATTCCATGATTAAATACTAGTATAGTTTCAAAAAGGAGCCCTTTGATTTGTTCTGGAGCATAAAGGAGTTATTTATTTTCTCAGTTAATGTGGTGATAATCATCAATATAAATGGCATCTTACATATTTTAAACACTTTCACTTACTGAAATGTTCTGTATTTTGACTACATACTGAATAAATATTCACAATCTTGATTTAAAATTGTAAGAAATTTTTGTTGGAAAATTTAAATTTACCAGATTCTTCTCTTGCAACTCATCTTCTTCAGTTTGCATTTTTAATTGTCAGGGTTTTAAACTAGATATGAAGGGGGAAGGGGAGATAACTGGGCCTGTTAGGAATAAGCCCAAGGGAAGCAGGCTAGGGATTGAAGGGTGGTGGACTAGTATGGACTCTCACTCTGCTGTTTCATTTGAGAGAAGGGGTAGATATTTAGAAATCATGGAAGCACCTGAGAATGGTCTAGTAGAGCCCACACTCACAAAAAAAGCATTGGAATCATTAGCTCATCTGCAGTGCATCTATACCAATGCACACAGTAGGAGCAATTAGCAGGGGGAGCTTGAAGCCATGATGTACCAGGAAAACTATGACATGGTGGCTATCACAGAAACGTGGTAGGATGCCTCTCATGACTGGAGTGCCACAATCAATGGCTACAAGCTCTTCAGGAGGGGTAGACAGGGAAGGAGAGGTGGTGGAGCGGCCCTTTGTGTTAAAGAATGCTAGGAGATCTTGCAAATCAAGTGTAATGATGACAGGGTTGAGAGTGTTTGGATTAGGTTAAGGGCCAATAAAGCTGATACCACTGTGGGAGTCAGCTATAGACCTCCCAACCGAAGCAGTGAGAAGGATGAAGCTTTCTATAAGCAGATGGGAGAAATCTCACAGTCACTTGCCATTGTTCTTGTGGGGGACTTTAACCTCCCAGATATCTGTTGGTAATACAACACAGCAGAGATGGAAGAATCCAAGAGGTTCCTGGAATGTGTGGAGTATAACTTCCTCACACATCTGGTAAGTGAGCTGACAAGAGAAGGTGCCCTCCTGGACCTGCTTCTTGTGAACAGGGAAGAATTTGAGGGGGAAGTAAAGGTTGGAGGCTGTCTAGGGCACAGTGATCATGAGATGATTGAGTTTTAAATCCTTGGAGAAATAAACAGAGGGGTTAGTAAAACTGCCACCAGACTTCCAGAGGGCAAACTTTGACCTGTTCAGGAGGCTGATTGACAGTCTCTTGGGAGGCTGCCCTGAAGGATATAGGAGTCCAGTAAGGCTGGACATACTTCAAGAGAGAAGTCTTAAAGGCAGGCTATCCCTGTGTGCTGAAAAAGAAGTAGGTAGTGAAGGAGACCGGTCTGGCTAAATAGGGACCTGTGGCTGGAGCTCAAGAACAAAAGGAGAGTCTGTGACCTTTGGGAGAGGGGGCAGGTCTCTCATGAAGACTATAAAAGTATAGTGAAGCTATGCAGGGTGAAAATTAGGGGAGCCAAAGTGCAGCTGGAGCTCAATCTAGCTGTTAATCATTCATTAACAACAAAAGGAGGATTAGGGAAAACCTCCATCCTTTATTGGATGAAGAGGGAAACATAGTAACAAAGGCAAAGTCTGAGGTGCTTAATGCCTACTTTGCCTCAGCCTTTAGCAGTAGAACTATGTGTTCCCTGGACACCCAGCCTCATGAGCTAGGAGACAGGGAGGAGAAACAGAATGAGGTCATTGCATTTAAAGAGGAAGTGGTCAGTGACCCGCTACACCACGTGGATGCACACAAATCAGATATGTAACCACGTGGGTTACACCCCAGGGTGCTGAAAGAGTTGGCAGGTGTGCTGTCCAAGCCACTTTCCATTATTTACCTGAAGTCCTGGATAAGTGGAGAAGTTCCAGTGGGCTGGAGGGTTGCAAATGTAACACCCATCTACAAGAAAGGCTGAAGGGAGGATCTGGGAAACTACAGACCTGTGAGCCTGACCTCAGTACTAGGGAATGTCATGGAGCAGCTCATCTTGAGTGCCATTTCAAGCCATACAGAGGACAACCAGGATATCGGGCCCAGTCAGCATGGGTTTATGAAAGGCAGGTCTTGCCTGACAAACCTGATCTCCTTCTATATGAAGATGACCCAACTATTGGACAAGGGAAAGGCTGTGGGTATTGTCTACCTAGACTTTCAAAAAGCATTTGACACTGTTTCCCAAAGAATTCTCATGGAAAAACTGACTGCCTATGGCCTGGATGAGCATACTGTCTGCTGGATCAAACACTGGCTGGACAAATAGGTGGTCAATGGAGTTAAATTCAGCTGGTGGCTGGTCACAAGCAGTCTTCCTCAAGGCTCAGTGCTGGGGCCATTTCTGTTTAACATCTTTATTGATGATCTTGATGAGGACATAGAGTGTATCATCAATAAATTTGCAGATGACATGAAGTTAGGTGGGAGTGTTGATGCGCATGAGGATAGGGAGGCTCTACAGAGAGACTTGGATAATCCGATTGGATTGATGGGCCAGCATTAATGGTATGAGCTTCAACAAGGCCAAGTGCCGGATCCTGCACTTGGGCCACAACAACCCCATGCAACACTACAGGCTTGGGCAAGTGTGGCTGGAAAGCTATCTTGTAGAAAAGGACCTGGGGGTTCTAACTGACAGGTGGCTGAATGTGAGCCAGCAGTGTGCCCAGGTGGCCAAGAAAGCCAATAGCATCCTGGCTTGTATTAGAAATAGTGTGAGCAGCAGAAGTAGGGAGGTGATTGTCCCCCTGTACTTAGCACTGGTGAGGCCACGCCTTCAGTATTTTGTCCAGTTTCGGGCACCTTAATAGAAGAGAGATATTTAGGTGCTGGAGCAAGTGCAGAGGAGGGCAATGAAGCTGGTGAAGAGTGATTGAAGGAGCTGGAGCTCTTTTTTTTTCTTCTTTTTTTTTTTGCTATTTTATAGTGTAGTATTTTCTTTAAAACTAATAAGGCTAGCAGCATGTCTAGGTTTTTTTTCAGGTTCACCTTATCAACTGTGGACTATTTCTGAACTGAACTCTTCTTAGAGTGACTGGAAAAATGGATTATCATGATATTTGTCCCACTATTTATTGAAGACTTAGAAGTACAATTCCTTTTCTTAAGGAAAAGCAGAGTTATAAGAGTAGGCGTTCTGAACTGCTGCGGTTCTATAAGCAGTTCTACAGGAGTTGTAAAAGTCGACTGTTAGAAACAGTTTAAAAGAGTTTGTTGAAGAGGAAATGCAAAAATGAAGTAGTGGCTTGTGGATCCTATTTTGTTTTCTCTCTGGGTTGATGTGCTCTCTTTTTGTTTTATTGTTTTATTTATTTATATGGAGGTTCCTCCAGTGAATTGATAATAACTTCTTGATGCGAATGGTGGAGGAGCCAACTAGGAGGGAAGCAATACTGAATCTTATCCTCACCAACAAGGAGGGTCTGGTTGAAGCAGTGAAGGTTGAGGGCAGTCTTGGCCTTAGTGATCGTGAGATGGTGGAGTTCATGATCTTGTCTGGCAGGAACAGGATATCAAGCAGGACTACAACCCTGGATTTCAAGAGGGCCGACTTTGGCCTTTTCAAGCAATTGCTGGGTTAAATCTCATGGGACAGGGTACTAGAGGGCAGAGGGACCCATGATAGTTGGTTGACAGATCTTCCAAGCTCAAGATCAGTGCATCCCACCAAGTGGGAAATTGAGAAAGGGAGCCAGGAGGTCTGCATGGTTAAGTAAGGAACTGCTGAGCAAACTTAAGTGGAAGAAGAGAGTCTACAGATCATGGAAGGAGGGGCTGGCTACCTGGGAGGACTATAGAACTGTTGTCTGAGGATGTAGGGAGGTAAGTAGGAAGGCTAAGGCCTCCTTGGAACTCAACCTTGCAAGGGAGGTCAGGGATAACAAAAAGGGCTTCTTCAAATATATTGCAGAAAAAGCTAAGGTTAGAGGCAATGTAGGCCCTCTGCTGAATGAGATGGGTGCCCTGGTGACAGAGGACACAAAGAAGGCAGAGTTACTAAATGCCTTCTTTGTCTCTGTCTATACTGCTGGAGACTGTCCTTGAGTCCCTGACACCTGGGGCACCAGAGGATAGCATGACAAAGGTGTCTTTCCTGGTTGATGAGGATGGCGGTTAAAGAACAGTTGAGTAATCTGGACATCCATAAGTCCATGGGTTCTGATAGCATGCACCCATGGGTGCTAAGGGAGCTGGAGCAGGTCATTGCCAGACTACTCTCCACCATCTTCAGTAAGTCATGGCAGAAAGGAGAGGTGCCTGGGGACTGGAGAAGGGCAAACAACACTCCAATCTTCAAAAGGTGTAAGAAGGAGGACCCAGGCAACTATAGACCAGTCAGCCTCACCTCCATCCCCGGAAAGGTAATGGAGCAACTTATCCTTGGTGCTATCCTTAGGCATATCAAGGACAAGGGAGTCATTAAGAGCAGTCAACATGATTTCACCAAGTGGAGGTCATATTTGACCAACCTGATAGCCTTTTATGAGGACATAACTAGGTGGATAAATGGTGGTAGAGCAGTGGATGTGGTTTATCTTGATTTCAGTAAGGCATTTGACACTGTCTCCCACAGCATCCTTCTGGCTAAACTGAGGCAGTGTGGTCTGGATGATCAGGTAGTGAGGTGGATTGGGAACTGGTTGAAGGAAAGAAGAGAGAGAGCTGTGGTCAATGGGATGGAATCTAGGTGGAGGCCTGTAACTAGTGGGGTCCCACAGGGGTCGGTGCTGGGACCAGTTCTGTTCAACATATTCATCAATGACCTGGATGAGGGCACAGAGTGCACTATCAGCAAGTTTGTTGATGACACCAAACTGGGAGGAGTGGCTGACGCACCAGAAGGCTGTGCTGCCATTCAGCGAGACCTGGACAGGCTGGAGGGTTGGGCAGGAAGAAATTTAATGAAATTCAACCAGGGCAAGTGTAGAGTCTTGCACCTGGGAAAGAACAAAGTATAGGTTGGGGACTGACCTGTTGGAAGGCAGTGAAGGGGAAAAGGATCTGGGGGTCCTAGTTGATGGGAAGCTGACCATGAGCCAGCAATGTGCTCTTGTGGCCAAGAGGGCCAGTGCCATTCTGGGGTGTATTAAAAGGGGTGTGGTTAGTAGGTCAAGAGAGGTTCTCCTGCCCCTCTACTTTGCCCTGGTAAGGCCGCATCTGGAATACTGTTCTGGGCACCCCAGTTCAAATGGGACATAGAATTGCTTGAGAGAGTCCAGTGCAGAGCCACAAAGATGATTAAAAAAGTGGAGCATCTCTTACGAGGAAAGACTGAGGAAGCTGGGGCTCTCTAGCTTGGTGGAGACTGGCAGGTGACCTCATCAATGTTTATAAATATATAAAAAGGGTGAGTACCAGGAGGATGGAGCCAGGCTCTTCTCGGTGATGCCCGATGATAGGACAAGGAGCAGTGGGTGGAAGCTGAGGCATAGGAATTTTTGTGTAAAGGTGAGGAGGAACTTTTTCACAGTGAGGGTGACGGAACACTGGAACGGGCTGCCCAGGGGGGTTGTGAAATCTCCCTCTCTGGAGATACTCAAAACCCGCCTGGACACATTCCTGTGTGATCTGGTATAGGTGATCCTGCTCTGGCAGGGGCGTTGGACTAGATGATCTTTTGAGGTCCCTTCCATCACATTCTGTGATTCTGTGAATTTAATAAAGTTTTAAATGTCTATTTTGGTTGAGTGGTTTCCTAGAAAGAAAACAATCATACACAGCCGTCACTAACAAACATGACTGCCTGATAGGTAGGGACTTTTCTAAAGTGTTTGAGTGTTCACCCTGAGATTCCACTTTAGAGACTACTTTCTCTCCCATACCTAGGTTTTAATTTCTGTATCATATTCCGTATGTTCTTTCTTGGTCCACTGTGTTCTTTTGCATTTATCTGTATCTTCTAATCAATAATGGAAAAGGTACTTCAATCTAAATCCAATTAACTTTTTTCCTGAAGTCTTAAGTCTGTTCACTGTTTGACTACTTGCCATTTCTCTTTGTCTGTAACAGTTTCACTAAATGATACAGACTTATTTCATGGATTCTAATGGACATATATTAATAAAAAGCCTAAATAATTAATACAGCTAGTGTGATTTTTATCTGGGCATAAAACCTGGTAATTTTACTTACTCCTTCTACATGCATAGAAAGGATTTTGTCTTCTCAAGGCAGAATTTGGAGGGAGAGTCAGTTCTGTGCTGTAATGTAAGATTGAAATAGCTGTTGACAGCAGAGAAGCTGTTCATAAGGACCCCTGCCATTTTCCTTCTATGGGGATGGACCTTGATTTCTGTGAAACTTGTCTGTGAGATGCTTGTAAGATACATGAATTATGTAGATAAACACCTCTATATATAGCTATTTTTTATGCTTGTTTTCAGTTGGAATGATTGTTAATAGTCTTTTAAAAATTTTTTTCTGAGCATTTCAATTTTTGTAGTATTTCTTTGAGCTGTTCCCAAGCACATAGCTCTTCTGTATATGTTCCCAAATAACTTCTTCCTTATGTTATTTTCTGAGCATCTAATTACAGCACTTTTGTATTTCAAATATCTGCCACGTGTGTGGGCAGATTGCTTTCTCTCAACAGGAATAGGCATGGCAAAACCTGCATCTGTTAGGGATTTCAACTTCTATAGTTAATGCATGGCTTCAGGCTCATAGGTACACCAAGTCTTATAGTGTGTGTCAGCCTCTTGTTCTTTCTCTTCATTGTTACGTTTGTACATCATTTCAAGTGTACATTATTGTGGATGCTGAAAAGCTGCTAGCAGAGGAATTTTCCTAGGTTCTCACAATATTCTGTGAGAACCCTGCCTTTCTCACACGTGTTATGAGAAACAGTAGGACGGTTTTGTAAACTAGACTAGCACATGGTGTTTCGATAAGTTTTTTTTATGGCACATTGTAAAAATATTTTGAAATAGGTGCTGTAGGACTTTAACCAATCACCCTAGGAGATGGGTGATTACTGACCAATCACCCTATGGGGCTGGGGTATAAAAATGGGGTTGTAAATTAATAAAGTTGCTTCTTTTGCCTGCTCTTGCTGAATTCATATGTTGCTGCGTCTCTCCGCTCCCGGCATAAACAGCGACACATTTTGAGTCACCCCAATGTTTAGTGGTGACAACTTCATCTATAGGAATGGCATTTTTGGGGCCTTCCACTGATGAAGCCACACTGCAGATACATGACTTCTTTTCTTGCTGATGTGTTCAAGGAGTGGAAGCTTTAGACACTGATAAACAGTGCAAGTTCTGTAAGTTGAGAAGCATGGGCTAGTGGGCTAACGCTGTAGTATGGGAACCAGGTACATTGTGTCTTTTTCTGTGATTATTTTCTGTGCTGCAAGAAGTCCGTGTTTTAGGACTTCATTAGATAAGTAAGACCAACCAAAAACCAACTCCAAGTATACAGAACACAGTGAGAGTGTTTAAATTTACTCTGAATACATGGACTTTCTATACACCCTGTAAAGTGGTTTATACTGTTTTTACACATAGCTGTTACGTTTTCTTGTTACTGGTTCAAACTCAGGCATTTGTCAGAGACCTTAGTTGATACTTGGTTCTTCTTGTACCTTACCCACATGAAAGGAATTTGTGGACCTTGCTTAGTACCCAGCAGGACAGGTCTCCGAAATACAAAAATGCAGTGATGACCATTGGAAAGGATGAAAATGGATTTAATTTTCCTTCTAATCCTTATAAACCACTGGTTCTGCTGGTCAGCTCTGGAAATCTGTGAACAGAGATATGAGCACTTTTTATCTTAGTGCTAATTGCTTTCTTGAAATGGGTGGGGTAATATATGTATTTCACAGCACAGCCTGTGCTTTCAGTTCTTTCTGCAGTATTGGTGGCATTCTGAGGTTCTTCAAGGGGTACCACTGCCAAGCTGCATGACCCCAAGCAGTGCAGCACCTTGTTCTTAAGCTCGTTCCTGTTTCACTCCTATTTTTACTTACTAGGATTCTGAATATTTCAGGTCTCCAATTCTTGTTTATCATTATTTGAACACTTCTACCAGATACTAACCTCTGATTTAATTCAAAACTGTTCCATAATCGCGGTCACAATTTTGGAATGACAATACTGCTTAAGGATGGTTCTGTAGCAAAGAAATGTGGTGCAGTTCCAAGCAAAGCAGGATTTTGCCTCAGTGTTGTTATAAGGTGACTTTCAGCCCCTCTGAGTGTGTGAATATTTGAGAAATACCCTGCTTTCCTTATGTAAATACATATTATTTTAAAAATCAAGTATTTATTGCTTGTAGTGCACATGATTAAAATGAAACAGAGTGTTATGTCTGACCACAAATGACCACCTCATGACTTAGAAAAAGCCTGTGCTATATTTATCTGTTGTAAGCGGTGTATGTGCATAATGTTCACATCTACATCACAGATTTTTTTTTGAATGTTACAGGCATTCCAGCTGTTCTTATTGGTAAATGCCCTAGTAAAGACTATACAATATCTGTAGCACAACATAAACAGGAAACTTCTATCTACAGTATCATTGTGAGACAGTTGAAAACAGGTGTTAAGAAAAGCAGCTAAAGGAAAACTGACTGGTCTTACAGACTGTAAGTGACAGTTTAAGTCAGCAGTTACATTCCTCTGAGGGAGTCTCTCATCTCTCTGTGACCATCCTCAAGATGTGTTCAGACCTAAGTGTACTATCTTTGCCACCTTAAATCTTAATCTGTGTTTCTCAGCAAAAGTCTTCCTTCCTCTTACAGACTGCAGAGTGTAGATAAATGCTTCATACTATCCTGGGACAAAAGTTCTGTTCTTTTAAACCTTAGGCTTTTCTCCCTTTCTCTTTCTATGAGACTTAGACTAGTCATTACAGTTTTCTGGTGAGACTTTGGGTGCCTGTATTTCTTCTGAGAGATGTGAGGCAGACTGTCTTTTTAGACTTGTGTTGTTTACTCTTAATGTATCTTTACTTTCACCTTGAAGTGATGGAGTGACCCAGCAATGTCTTTATTTATCAGAATTTGTTTGGATCTCTTGAAAAGCTGGAGTAGTACCTCTTCACCCTGGAGAGACATGATAGTTCCTTTCAGGATTCCCCCTGTATCTAGAAGGTTTTGATTATAGTTTGATTATAGAGAAATAAGAGTTTAGTTAAAAACACATGAGAAAACAGCAAGACTGCTGTAAGAAGCAACATTGGGTATATTGATTCTTAAGATGACTGATGAACTCCCATGTCTGTCTTCCATTTCTACAGATAACCACTCTGCACCTCCAGATGTAACCACTGGCCTGGTGGAACATTTACATCATGAGCGTCCACAAGTAGCATCAGTACGAGGAGCTCCCAGAGGCTACAACAGCAGTATTTTGGAAACCGCAGATGGTGATTGTCTTATAAACCTCCTATCCTTCGGTCTTAAGTCCATTTTTATAAATAAAATTAATGTGTAACAGGGCTTGACACCCATTGTATGCTATGTGTCTGCCTCCTCTAGTGATTAATAGTAGTATGGTGGATCTCTCTGTCTACCACAAGAGAGGAAACTGCTCTATTTCCTGTGTTCTGCTGCAGAAAGTAATGTCCCCATTTTGGTATATTTCTATAGTAAAAGGCATGGGAAGCTTTAGTATCACATTTTAATTTTATATTGCCTCAGAGCTTTAATTTTCAAAAAATTAAAAAACCATACACATTTATATTTAATTTAAAGTAAATGTATCATATATACAAATAAAGATAGCAGGTGACATAGTTTTGTGTTGTGATTGTTTTTTGCCAGCCCTATAAAATATTGAAGGATGCGCTTGTTTTTTCCAAGCATTTTCACACTTTTAGACCTGTATGAATGTTAGGATATAGCAAATACACAGACTTTTGAAGGAGAGAACATGCTTCAGGTTTGTATTGGAATCTTGTTAAGGAGTCAGCAGCTTGAAAAGCTAAAGTAAAGTATGAGAAGGTATATGCATCAGCCAGGCAGCTAGGGAACATGCAATCATAGAATCATTTAAGATCCTCAAGTCCAACCATTAACCCAGCACTACCAGGTTAGTTACTACTACTAAACCGTGTTCCTCAGTGCCACATCTACACGTCTTTTAAATTGCTTCAGGAGTGGTGACTCCATCACATCCCTGTGCAGCCTGGTCCAGGGCTTGACAACCCTTTTGGAGAAGAAATTTTTCCTAATATCTAATCTGAACTTCCCGTGGTGCAACTTGAGGCCTTTTCCTTTTGTCCTGTCAGTTGCTACTTGGGAGAAGAGACCAACCCCCCCTTTCCTCGCTACAACCTCCTTTCAGATAGTTGTAGAAAGTGAGGTGGTCTTCCCTGAGCTTCCTTCCCTCCAGGCTAAAACCAATATTGTTTTAAAACAAATAAACCCATGGTTAAAACGGTTACTGATTAAAGCTGGGTTTTTTTCCAAACAAGCTGGTCATCATGAATGACTCTTCCACCTGAAAGCTGCACTGAGCTTAGCATGATGTCAGGAATGTGGCAGCATATGTTTTTTAGTGTATGTGTGTTAATACATGGTAAGTAATATATCTTTTCTGTTTGGCAGGTGTCCCAGTGAATAGCAGAGTGTCCTCTAAAATCCAGCAGCTTCTAAATACCTTGAAAAGACCAAAGCGCCCCCCTTTGAAAGAGTTCTTTGTTGATGATTTTGAAGAACTGCTAGAAGGTTAATTTTCTTTCATATACATTTTTCACTGTTTGTGTAAGTTCATGAAAGAACTGATACTTCTTAGGAAGTGTTTTCTCTTCCCAGTAGAAAACCATGTTGGAGTTGTTAGAGTGGAGAAAGAAAGGTCTTCTGCTATCACAAGTGAAATACAATCTTCAGCTCAGCCCTTGTACTCAGTGTACTTGTTTTCTTCGCCTCACTTGCTTTGGAAACTCTTCTGATTGAACCCAGTTTAGACCAGTGTGATGAGATCGTGAATGCTAAAGATGATGATTTACAGATACTTCAAGAGATTCTATTCACATATTTGTCAAGAAATTCATCAGCTTATCCAGAAATTGTCATGTTTGGTCATGGTCCCACTATCACTTTTTGCCTAAAAAACTAAACTCTAAACTCTGCCCTGTGGGAATCCACAAATTTATAGAGGGTACTCTTTGGAGTAACTCAGGTCATAACCTAAGTGTAACTGGTGGTGCACTGGGACTCTGGTAGCCTCTGACCAAGCTCCTATACAAAGCATGGCTAACTAGATCAGGTGGCTCAGGGCCATGTCCAGTTATGAGCATCTCCAGACATGGAGATTCCATGGTGTCTCTGGCCACTCACATTCAGCTGCTTGTCCACAAGAACCCCCACTTCCTGCTCTGAAAAGCTGCTTTGTAGCTGTCAGTGCCCAAATATAGTCAGATGGGAAAAGTTACTTGCTAGTAACTGGAATTTATTATAATATTGTTTGCATGTTAACATCCTCTTCCTGAAATCCAGAATCTTCCATTATTTTAGAGGTTCAGAGGAATTAAATGCATTGAGTGCACTGTGCAATATGTCTTATCTATACACTACATGAAAGGATAGTGCTTGTACATGCTCTACAGATACTGCTCAGCTAAAACCCAGTATTTTCTTATCTGTATGCATGTGTCTAGGTGGAAAGAAAAGCATCTCTTAACAAATGTAGAAGTTGCTTAGCAATATGTAGCTATCTTTAAATCCAGCTGCATCAGCTAGTTTTGGAGAATTATTTTTGTTCTGTTCTCTTAGTCTTAAAGATGAAATGAAAATCTTTTTCACAATAAAATATTTTTGAGCAGCTGCTTTTAAATTCCCTTTACTATTTGTTTCATACTTTAAGATAAGTGATTGAGGTTCTAGTCTAATGCTGCAGATTTTTCAGGCCATCTTTCATTGAGGGGCATGTGTGTCATTGTGGAGGGCAGAGAGCATCATTTAGTACTGTTAATTATTGTATAGATTGAATCTTAGATAAACTCAACTATGACTTTGCTAACTAAGATCTTCACCTTCTTGACCAGCTTAGAGCAGGATTTTAACAGTAGGCTACTCAGAGAGCAAATGACATACAAACTCTGCAGTGTTCCATAGTTGAGAAACATAACCAGAAATGAAACAAAATACTCTGTGAGCAGTACAGTTTTAGTTGTAGATAATCCATACCAGGAGCATTTCATCTGACTTTCTTTTTTTTTTAATATATTGTAACAGAAGCATAGTGTGATTCTTCATCATTCAGCAAAAATAAATGTTCATTTAAACCCATTCTCTCTGATAATACTTCTTGACTTGGCACATTTAAATAGATGTGCAGAACAAAATTCCAAAACAAAATAAATTCCAAAGTTGAGAAACTAGAGATTCAGATTCTTTTCCTGTAGACAGGTTCTTTGAATAATGTAGGATTGGAGCTCTAAATTGATGGTAATTATTTTTTGTGAGGCAAACAGATAACTAGCTTAGCATCATCATAAAGCAGAGAAGCAATAACAGCTGTGAGGATGAGGAAGGTGAGAACGGTTCATAGAATAGTTTAAGTGTAACTTGCACTTTTTCTAAGGATTGACATTTGCCATTTTACTGTGCTTTGGTTTTAGTACAACAGCCAGACCCAAATCAACCAAAGCCTGAAGGAAATCAAATGAATGTACTTAAAGGTGAACCCTTGGGTGTGGTAACCAACTGGCCACCTTCTCTGCTGGCTGCCCTACAGTGCTGGGGAACTACCCAACCAAAAGCCCCTTGTCTGACAGCATTGGATACAACTGGGAAAGCTACTTATACGCTTACTTACGGTAGGTATTGGTGATAATGAAAAGTAAGAAAGAGTTAGGCATTTGTTGTGGAATGAACAGTTTGCTTTACTTAAAAGGGATTGGTGGTGCTCATAACAGATACTTTGAGATTGCTATTTCAATGCAAATTTTAATGAAAAACATCTTAAAGAAATGAAGGGAAGTATATGGTATTGAGTGTTTACAAGTAGCTATTTGTAAATTTCAAACAATTGTGGTTTTTTTCCTTAAAAGAACACTAAAAATAGGCTGGTATAAAATAGGAGAAAGAAATAGATGCCTAATAATAAACTCTTCAGATTCCCTGAGTAGAAATTAAATTTTATCATTTTCTTGCATAGCTTTATAGAGAAGATATGTGTACTTCAGGAATATACTAAGGATGTTATTGTGGGAAATGAAACTTGCCCATATCAGTAAACTTGAAGTATTACAGTAATAGCTCTTTTTTTTTTTTCTTTTTTTTTTTTTTTTTTGGAAGATAATTGTATCCCTCAGGACAGCAAACTACAGTGTTTCCTTGTACTGTATGTTAGAATATTAACATTTCTTGTTTGCATTCTTACACATGACCAGTGTTTACAGGAAATGTAACTGAGCAGCTGCGTTAGTTTCATTGCTTTGCAGTGGAGCTTTGAGAATTTTTCAGATAATCATGGTTAGTTTTATGTTCAAAAAAAGAAAGGAAAAGACAATGTAAAAAGAAGCCAAGCTCTGAATTGTACTTGGACTCCTTGTCAACTGCACTGAATGGACAGTTTTATAAAGTATTGGTCATTTGATGCATTTGAATCCTGTGTAACTTTTTTTTTATATAACTGGAAATTACACAGGAAAAAATCATGATGATTTGAGGAAGTTTGAGTCTGACAAACAGAATAACTTGATGGTTGCTACATGGTCTGAAGGGATCAAGTGTAGATGTCAGTCCATGATAAAGACTCTTTACTAGAAAGCTGAGTTCCAGATGGCTGCTGTTTGCCATGGCATGCTTCTTTGGGGGATTTTTGCTTTGATTTATATTTACAGCAGAAGGGTTTTGCTGTTGCTTAATTCATAAACTTTTTTTTTTTTTGGAGGCCACAAATTAAAAATTGATTTTTCTGTTGTCTCAAATAGATTGTTGTCTTTGTATTTATGGAATAATTTTTTGTTCTGAATTATTGAGAGCTGTATAGATCACTACCGAGCACTGAACTGGCATTTCACAGAGTCAGATATTGTGGCATTTATTCCTACCTTTTATTTCTTGGACTTCGGTTAATTATTTGTCCAGTTTAGTTTAGTACAGTTTGCTTTCTCTAAGAGCCCTTAGGAAGTAGCCTTGTTAAGTGCATTTCGAAAATCCAGTTAGGTTGTATCAACCAGAGTATGTGTGTATGCGTGCACACATGCACTGAAGCATTGGAAGAAGGTTTCTGAGGTGGTATTGCATTCACAATGGCAGTGTTCGGTTTTCCCCATTTACTTGCTCATGTGCCTGTTGACCCTGTTCTGAAACAATAACCTTGCCTAATGCATATGTAAGGCACTGAGATTTGCCAAGTAAATGTTAAAATTTTAGTTTATGGTTTTTAATTTCTGTATTGTCTTTTTTTTTTCTTTAGGCAAGCTATGGAGCCGAAGCTTAAAGTTAGCATATACTCTGCTAAACAAGCTAACCACTAAGAGTGAACCACTGCTGAAGCCTGGAGACAGGGTAGGCATCTGTTTGAAATGGTCTTTATAGATAAAATACACAATGAGGAGCAACTTGAGATAAAGTTTGCCTTTGAAAGCCTTGTAATACTGTTACTTGTAATAGTATATTATCACAACACGTAGCATTTCTGTTCCTTGTTTAAAAATGAACCTGAACATTGTTGTGAAGATTTTTTTCTACAAATTAAAAAGCATCCCTCCCCCCACAACCAATGACAAAAACTGTTTATTGTTATTTTAATGTATTTTTGTAGGTAGCTCTCGTATTTCCTAATAGTGATCCAGTTATGTTTATGGTGGCATTTTATGGATGTCTCCTGGCAGAACTTATTCCTGTCCCAATAGAAGTTCCACTAACAAGAAAGGTAGGCAAATACAGTAAACATTTTTACAGTTTTGTAAATAAATTAGTGGGGAGTGTGTCTAAACCCTATAGTCCTTATATGGGACTCTTCAGAGCTTGCCCTTTTGAAAGCAGTGTGATGCATCAGCTGAACAGCTTAGTGCACATTGTATGTTTGGAAAGTGTTTAATAGCTAGGCAAGGGGGGAAATATTATGAACCTAATAAATTAACTGGTTTAGGATATGTAGCTGTAGAAATTATTTTACTTCATTATTTTTTTAAATATATGTGAAAGTATTTCTTCAAATATAACATAGAAATGCTGTCTTTTCAGCTCTCATGCTGAGTAATGAGAGCACAGGCAGGCAGAAATGCCATAGTTTTGGGAATTACCAGGATAATACTACACACAATGAGATTATTAGGGAAGATGTGATATCAGAGCTGAAAAGCTACAGATTCTGCTCTTCAGTGCCTTGGGACTCAGAAACACAATCAGCCCAGCTGTCTGTTTTACCAGAACTTAGAACTGTTCCTATTGGGTTGGAGAAATATGGACAACCATTGCTGTTGACACTGCTTTGCTACCGCTGCTTGTCAGATCTACTGACAAATCTAATATACTTGGCACTAATCAAAACCAAGCCTTTTGCGTGTAGACTTCAGTCTCTTGTCTTCCATTTTGTTTTATGGGCTTGAAGTTTGTTTTTTCCAGTGATATAAATTGGCTCAATATTTTCTAAACATGGAAGAGTTACTGGAAATTGTACAAAAACTTCATTGTTTGTCATTTTCCTCTGACATAATTCCTCTGTAGGATGCTGGCAGCCAGCAGATTGGATTTCTTTTGGGCAGCTGTGGAGTAACACTAGCTTTAACCACTGATGCCTGTCAGAAAGGCCTTCCTAAAGCTCAGACTGGCGAGGTGGTTACATTCAAAGGTATGTTTTTAAGCTACTCAAATTTCTTTATACGATAAAGAGTGAGTATACCCATTTTTTGCTATTAAACAGCAGTCTTTGAATTTTCTTACATGCTTATAGTTTATATATAAAGAAGAACTGCCTGCATTGTCAAGACAGTATTTATTACTGCCTCTTCTTGTTGAGGGAATGATGCTGCAGCTCTTGCTTGCTGACTGTTGTTATCCCTGAATGCTGGGGGGGGGAATTATTTTTTGAATTGTAATGACAGTAACTTTTCTGTTTTCTTTGAAGGCTGGCCTCATCTCATTTGGTTTGTGATTGATGGGAAACATCTGGCGAAACCAGCTAAGGACTGGCATCCACAAGTACGGAATGCCAGTGCTGAGATTGCTTATATTGAGGTGATCCAGTAGAATATGCCTAACTTACAGTTACTGTGTTATAGTTTGTCACAGCATGCATTATTCCATTAATCTCTTGATGCAATAGAACAGGATTATAGTATTTTTAACTATGTGGAAAATGAATGTTTCCCTCAAGGTTGCCAGGCAAGCTGTCATTTGAGTGCTTGTGTTGAATCAGATTGAAGATGGGAGATACTTGGATTTTTGGATCACCAGGACAATTTGTTTAATTGGAGTAGAGAAATGGTCAGATTTCATATGATATTAGTGTATTCTCTGAATTAAAATGTTTATCTTATCTAAAATATCTTTTATGCTAGCTTTATGATTTTTTTAAAAAAAGCTCTATATCCTTTCAGTTTACTGCTGTACATTTTCTAGATTTTGTTCTTAAACTAATGTTTGTATAAACTTTGCCTTTTCAGTACAAAACAAGTAAAGAGGGCAGTACAGTGGGCATTACTATCTCTCATGCTTCCATGCTGGCACACTGTCACGCATTGACTCAGGCATGTGGTTATTCAGAAGGTGAGTTAGATAGGATCATTTTAAAGTTGTAGCTTATAGCTTTGAATATTTAGACAATTTATGTTGTAAAATCATGTTTACTCTCTTAAAAGAACTTAAGGTAAGCAGTAGTACATTTAACTGCAAAGGGAAAGACAAACTCCCTCATTCATAATTAGTGTGGTATGTGAAGGAAAGTGAGAAGCCACTTGTGAAATCATAATCAATGTGTATTTTAAAATCCAAAATCCATATTGATTTTATTCAAGGGTTTGGATTTTTCAGTCTTTATATATTTGTTAGTTGATGGTAAAAGTTATACTGATTTTTCATCCCCTTTAAAACAGCTTTGCCACAAATCCTTTTTGCCCTCCCTAGTGCCTTTTCAACACAGTGGCCACTTTATGAAGTCATAAGGGGGCCAGTTTGATATGCCCATGTGCAGAGTTAGAGAAGCCTTCCCAGCAGAAATTAAGGGAGGTTTATTAAAGTGATCCTAGAAGGCTGTTTGGGTAGCTTGGTCTTCTTTGAAGAGCTGTGGATGTTGCCATTTCCAGCTGTAGCTGCACAGTGCAGACTGGTGTGCCATATAGACAGGCTGGTGCCAGTTATGCAGCTTCTTATCTCTCAGGAGAAAAGAGGTTTGGTTACTGACCAAAAGGAAGGGCTTTTGAAGTCTTGACTTGAAAACTAGTAATGATTAGGTGAGATGTAATATGCATCACAGTCCTTATAGTTCTTCTACTTTGTGATTCCTAGGAGTGTGACACTTGACTTCTGAAACAGAGGCTTGATCAAGAAAGTCTGAGAGTTACCATATTAAAAAACACCCTGACTTGCTTGGCTTTCCTGCTCTTGCACCTTTGATGACCCTGCCTGCCTGGATCACAAAGTTAAAAATCCTAGTGCAAGTCATCTAGTCCAATTATTTGAACCATATCTGTGATTCTAGATAAGGCATTTTAGCACATGAGCAGATTGCTGACAGTTGCTAGCTGATCTCTCTGGCACTTATTTGTTTTTTTCATTTTGGATATCTTGCCTATCTACTTAGAAGGTCAGAATAAACATGCTCAATTTTCTGCTGTTAAACTAAGGAGGTTGAACATGAATCCCCACAGGAAAGTCTCCTTTGCCTTTATTTTGGGAAAGACTTTTGCTCAGTCTTTTATTGGTAGCAGGAGGAAGCTCTGAATGTAAGTTTAAGTTCAGTAAGAGCAACTGAGCCACCAACCTTATTGGTTGCAAAGCGCCTCTGGCAGCAATAAGGAAAATAAAACAAGATCAATGTCACTTGCTACACAATTTTTGAAATTTTTATCAGCAGACCAGAGAGGCGTCTGCCTCCTCTTACTCTTGATGAGGGCCTTGATGTACAGAGAATAGGTAGTGGCTGAAGCAGCACAAGATGGCTCTCCCCATTATCTTGACCTTGAGTAAGTGCTCTACAGAGAGGACAGCCTTGGGAAACAGTTTAGCAAGGCATGAGACACAGTTTAGCAAAGCATGAGATTTGTAATGGGACTAAGAATAGCAAAGTCACAGGTGACAAGGACATGAATCAGGTTCTTTTGTCACTACATAGTAAACCTGAAGGGGTAAGAAATATTATATAAAAAAATTGTGTATCTCATGCTCTCCAAGCACATTTGGACAAGGCCTGAAGATAGTGGTACCCTCAAGACAGACAGGTCCAGGGAATGCTACATAAATCTTAGAATCTTCACTTCTGGAGTAGAGGGCACTGAGTGATCTTTCAGGACACAGTCCCAGTCATTATCCACAGTCTTAGGTCTGGTTTGGCACCGTAACTTTGTTGATCTTCTTCAGAGTGCTCTCCTCTCCAAATAATGCATGACTCAAAAGAGAATGACAGGGAAGAGACAAAGTCTCTTTGCTTCAAGCCATTTAATAGAATGAGGAACAATACCTGTATCTACCTACTTCAGGAAGCACAGTGTTGCAAAAAGATGTCATTAATAAAATGAGGTTAATCCAGGATTAATCAGTTTTCTGGGATATCCAGAAGCTGTGAGTCTCAAAATGGTTGAGGTTGGAAGGGACCTCTAGAGGTCATCTGGTACAACCCCTCAGTTTAAGCAGGGTAAACTAGAGTGAGTTGCCCAGGATAATATCCTTTTCAGTATCTCCAAGGGTGGAGACTCCACAGCCTCTCTAGGCAACCCATTCCAGGGCTCAGTCACCCTCACAGTGGAATAAAGCTTTTCTTTCTATTCAGAGGGAAGCTTATGTGTATCAATGTGTGCAATGGCTCTTGTTCTCTCATAAGATACCGCTGGAAAGAGCCTGATTCCATCTTTCTGTAAGTTCCCTTCTGAGATTTGTACAAATTGATGAGGTTCCATCTGATGAATGGCCTTCCATCCTAGCCTTCTCTTTTCCAGGATGAACAGTTTCAGCTCTCCCAGTTTCTACTCATATTTTGAGATGCTCTAGTCCCTTAGTCATCTTAGTGACCCTTCACTGGACTCACTTCAGTAGCTTCATCTCTCTCTTGTACTCATGTTCAACTTAGAGGTCATCATGAACCCCAGGACCCTTTCTGCAAAGCCGCTTTCCAGATAGCTGGCTCCCATCATGTCCTGGTGCATAGGGTTATTTATCCCCAGTGGGCAGGACTTCACATTTCTCCTTGTTGAACTTCTTGAACTTCCTATCAGACTATTCCCTCAGCCTGTCAAGGTCCCTCTGGATGGCAGCACAAGCCAGTGGTGTGTCAGCCATTTCTTGCAGATTTGTTTCATCCGCAAGATTTTGAGTGAGAACAGAAATAAATTCTGTTCAGTGATTTTTCTTTTCAGCGATTTTTCTTTTCAGCTCAGTTCTTCTAACTATATGCACTTTCTAAGTCAGGAGCATGTTTTCACAGAAAGTGTCTGCTTCTAGCAGTGATAACACCCCATGTTTAGAATTACTACCAAGGATTGGTGTGCAGACCAATGCCACTGCTGGATCTTGTGTACTACATTGGGGGTGCAGAAAGTGAAAGGCTGCACCTGCAGGGAGGAGCGGACAGGACAGGTGACACTAAATTGATCAACAAACTATTCAATCCCATATACATCATATTTGGTATAAAGCTGAGGGATCGTGAGGGTCTTGCCCTCTTGGCCTGATTTGACGGCTTTTCTTGGCTTGGCTTGGGTGCTCTTCCGGTTTCTTCCACGGAGGCTCTGAGGAGGACTCTGTTCTGCCTTCGATCCTGATCTGTGTGTTCCTGAATCCAGTACCAAAATCCAGCTTCTGAACACAGTTCCCATCTGCTGCAGGGCCCAACCTGGGACTCTGCTGTTGCCTGCTCCACAGGATCAGTGGTGATGGTGGCTTAATTGCCATCAAGGGGGGTTGGGTTCAATACTGGTTTTGTACATATTTGTGTATGTTCCATTTTTTTAATAGTTATTATTTTAATTTTCATTAAACTGTTCTAGTTTCCTTTTCTAATCGATAAGTCTCTCTCTTTTATTCCCTTTCTCTTCCCACTTGGGGAGGGAGGGGGTTTAACAGAGGGAATCCATTATAGGTCTAAGTGGCTGCCCTAACCCTAAACCATGAAAAGAAGAAGGCGTGGCAACATAGCTTTGATTTCTTAGTAGCGGTGGAAGTTACGTAATTGCTTTTGAGAACACAAAATATTTGTAAATATTCTCATAAATATACTTCCTAACGCTGGTATTTTTTCCTTTCAGCTGAAACACTAACAAATGTCTTGGATTTCAAAAGAGATGCTGGCTTGTGGCATGGAGTATTAACAGTGAGTATTTAAATGAATGAAAAAACAGTGTTAAGTTACTTCTTTCAGGGGTGGAGTATTGGTATCAGAGTGAGGTCATAAATTCTCTGTAATTATATTTCAATATTTATATTTTTCATAATAAAGTGTTACTTTTTCAGTGACAGACTGCGCAGACATATCTTGGTTTTGCTGACTATACACATAGTTTTCACTAACAGTTAAATAGAAGAGTTATGCTCTATCTGTGAAGTTTTGGTTGGTTTTTTTGGTTTTTTTTTTAAGTATTGGTACATGCTCTGTATTCTTTGAGCCACTTGAAAGTTGACTTTTTTAATACTTTTCTCAGAGTGTTATGAACAGGATGCATGTCATCAGTATTCCCTATGCACTAATGAAGGTTAATCCACTTTCCTGGATACAAAAAGTCTGCTCATACAAAGGTAACCTTGAAATATTTTTACTTAACCCATCTCTTTTTGAATTATTAAAAAATTAATAAATAATTTAGTTAGAATGAAACATCTGCTGTAGCTGACACCACTGCTGTTTTATCCATGACTTTCTTTGCCAAAGCTTTAGAAATTGGGTACTCCATTTTATTATTATATGTGCTGATAGATTGACTGATGAGTGATGTCGATGGCTTCTTCTGGTAGACCTTTAAAGTAGCTGTGTTTCTCATCTCAGTATTTGAATTTATAGTAAACATTTAAATTCTATAATCAACTCCATCTGGAGACACTGAGTATATCCATGTCATATTTAAATATTTGGCATTTGTCTTTGTTTTCTGTGTTTGTAATTTGTTTTATAAATTTCTGTAAATACACAAAAATATTTCTATAATTTTGTAATTAGTCTATATTTTGTTCTGCACACACACCATAATTATTTCTTTATTTTCAGCCCGTGTAGCAATAGTAAAATCACGTGATATGCACTGGTCACTTTTGGCACAGAGGGATCAGAGGGATGTCAGTCTGAGCTCTTTACGAATGTTAATAGTGGCAGATGGAGCTAATCCATGTAAGTATGGATGCATTTTGTGAGTGCCAGTCCAAGCAGAACTAAGCACACAGTAAATCAGAGAATTCTGAGTCTGCACTGTAGGAGTTCAGCTGCACTGTCTGTGTAGTTCATCTTCAGCAAGAGAAGGCAGCAGTAGTTTTTTGTCAAGGTAACTGGAGCAAAACTTCAATAGCAAGTGTTCTGAAGGATCTGTTCTTTATATAAAGAATAGCTGACAAGGTAATTTGCAAGAAGCTTTTAAACTTTCAAGTTTAAAAGTACTTGCTCATGTATTCACAGAATCACAGAATCTTTTAGGTTGGAAAAGACCCCTGGGATCATCATGTCCAACCATTAGCCCTACTGTACAGGTTTACCCCTAGACCATATCCCCCAACACCACATCTAAGTGATGCTTAAACACATACAGGGACCTCATAAACACATACAGGTACTCAACCACCTCCCTGGGCAGCCCATTCCAATATCTCAACAATTATTTATGAATGTAGGCATAAAATCTTTGAGTTGCAGTGTGTCTTGATGCTGTACATGACCCTAGGGTTTGTCTCAATCACGTGTGAGGACATAAAAATGGGAGCAATCACAGCCTTTACTTAAAACCATGACAACTATTACCTAGAGTATGTAGGTAGATTCTTGCCTTTTTCTGTCAGTCATTTGGTGGTGATTTACAATAATTTAAGAAAGCAGTTTTTGCAACAGGAAAGAATATACCATAGTTTCTTAATTTTGCTGTTCTCATATACCATAAAATCAACAGTATTTCAATTCCTTAGAGTTGCATGAATGAGATGTCAGCAAGTTGTGATGGCAGAAAATGAAAGCTTAAAATGCTCTTACTAAGATTATATTCGTTGTGTATACTTTTCAGAGATGATGCTTAGAAAGTTAGTCAGGTTGTTCTACAGTAAAACTATACTGTTTATATGTTAGTGATGTCACTGCTTTTCATTGCTGTTTGCACATCTTAGCTATATTCAGTAAATTAAGTTTTTTAACTTCATCTTTTCATTATATTAATGGACATGAAATTATACCTAGGGTGTAGTACAATCAGTGAAGTTTGCTGCTTTGTGTTATGTGCTGCAATTAAACAACTGTAAAATACAGAGTTGTAGGTGATGAGGTATCTTCTTGCATTTTGGGCTGTGATAAAAGGGCAGGTAGATTTCTGAAGTGAAGATATGTCAAAAGCATTTTATCTTAATTTCTAGATGCTTTGTTTCTGTGATGTCTATAAAAACCACTCATATACATATACATACAGTTACCATTCTTATGACTGAAGGACTTTGCATGATTGTTAAGTGTTCCAGCATTCTGTCAGAGAAAGAGTATGTGGTTTTGAACTTCATTCAGTGAAGTAGTTGTTAAGCACTGGGAGTTTTTTCTCCAAATCTAACAACTAACAACAGGCTGGAATGTTTTTTACACAGTTTGAAAGTATATTGGTTTTGTACACAGATGCAAAAAAATCCTGCAGCTCAAGCTTTCCTGTGTTTGGCAAAATGTTACATTTGTGTGATTGTTCTTTTTAGGGTCAATATCTTCCTGTGATGCATTCCTGAATGTATTTCAATCCAGAGGTTTGAGACCAGAAGTAATCTGTCCCTGTGCTAGTTCTTCAGAGGCCCTAACTGTTGCTATTCGCAGGTAATTCTCTTTCTGAGAAGTGAATGGAAGCATTTCTTGACTACTGAAATGTATCTAGTGTTAAAACAGTAGTCAGAAGATACCATTACCCTCATAAAGAGGCCCAAAGACCTAGACAGAGAAGTCTGAGGGATGGCTGATTTATTTTGTTTGTTTTCTTTAAAAAGTTTAATATTTTCCAAAAGTCGTCAGCCATAAGGGGTTTTTTCTGCTTAGGAAAGTGGTCTCATCCACACTGATGTTTTGATGTACCTTTATAAAATGACCCCAAAATCAAGACTGTTACTTATCTGGGAGGAAGAAGATACTGAATCTTGAAGTAATTGCTTATGTGAAACATCCTGCAAACAAGGGGTTAAAGAAAGAAAAAAATATTTGTAACACCATTAGATTTCTGGACATACCAAGGGATGCTCTGAAAAAAAGGAAATACTTTGATAATTAATAAACATATGGCTGGAATATGCTGGAATTTTTTGACAGTGGTTTTGATCAAAATGTGCATTTTCAGAAAATTAATTTCAAGAAAGCTTGAAACAAAAAAGTCTAGGATTCAAAAGAGTACTTTCTCTGGGGGGGAGACTTGACATTTCTCAATTTTAAAAAAAATGCACTTTTTTTTTTTTTTTTAACAACAGCCTTGGAATCTTTTGCTCTGTTTCATCCTGAAAGTAACTACAAAATGTTGGTCCTCAATTAATTTTGCTCAGAGTAAGAACTGTCAAGCCTTCCAAACACTTCCTAATTTTTCCTGTTTAGAAAATTTAGCCTTTGAATGCTTATTCTTGACACTTCTTTTCCCATAATAGGACTAAATTCTCTCTGTAACATTTTAGAGTGGAAGAAAGCTATGTGATATTTTGCTCTAGCTATTTTTTTCAACTAGTTGCAATACATTACCCACCTTGAACTCTTGTTTATTTAAAATGAGAAACCTTTATTTCTATTAAACTTAAAAAGCCTGTGATACTTGCACAATGCTTTTCATGACCATATTGCCATTGGTCTGTTGATTCATATCTGATTTGACTTCCTGTATTTCAGACCTCCAGAACTGGTTGGGCCTCCTCCAGGAAAAGCAGTGTTGTCTATGAATTGTCTGAGTTTCAGCGTGATAAGAATGGATACAGAAGACAAGTTGTCAGTGTTAACTGTACAGGATGTTGGTCAGATTATGCCTGGAGGTAGGAAATTATTTCATGTAGATGTAACCATACTCCATCCAAGTTTACTTTTATTATACTTATGGTGATGAAATAAACAAAAATTTCAAATTATAAATATGTTTAAGGTAGTATGACTTATGTTTTGACACACTACCTAAACACATGTTGATTAAGTACTGTCTCAACTAGATTGTTCATTTTTTTCAGAAGAGATTAATCCACAATAAATTTGAATGGCCATAGGTTTTCATATGTGCAGGTGCTTATGGCTGATCTGCAGAGTTGTGTTATTCACTTGTTAGCATCAGTGCTGACTGATATACAGCTATGTAATAACAAATACAGCAGAACTAAACAAAACATAAAGCACAGTGAAAAATACTATTTTTCATCTAGGAGTGATGTTCCACATCAGGTCAAGTTAGGTTAGGTTAGGTTAGAATAGAATAGAAGTAGAATATTTCACTTGGAAGGGACCTATGACAATCATTCAGTCCAAGTGCCTGGCCACTTCAGGGCTCACCAAAAGTGAAAGAATGTTATTGCACAGATGTCTCTTAAACACTGACAGGCTTGGGACATTGGCTGTCTCTCTAGGAAGCCTGTTACAGTGTTTGACCACCCTACTGGTAAAGAAATGCTTCCTGCTGTCCAGTCTAAATCTTTCCTAGCACAGCTTTGAACTGTTCCTATGTGTCCTATCACTGGATATCAGAAGAACAGATCAGCACCTCCCTGTCCACTTCCTCTCCTCAGGAAGCTGTAGAGAGCAATGAGGTCAACCCTTTGCCTTCTTTTCTCCAAAATAGATAAACCCAAAGTCCTCAGCAAGGAAGAAGGGATGAAGTTAAGGAATACTTAAGCGAACTGTATATACACAAGTACACAGGCCCTGATGGGTTTCACCCATGAGTGCTGAGGGAGCTATTTGATGTCATTGTAAGGCCACTCTCAACAGTCTTTCAATAACTGACAATTGAGATAAGTGCCTGAGGACTCAAGGAAAACAAGTATCACTCCTGTCTTCAAGAAGGGCCCCATCTCAAACCCTACAAAGGTGATGGAACAACTAATTCTGGAAACCCATTTTCTCATGTACATGGAGGACAAGAAAGCCATCTGATGATTGTGATTGGCTTAACAGAATGGTTATTTTTTCACTTCAACTAGAATGCATATGGCATGGACTGCTACTGTTGTCTAGGATGTTCACACTACTCATGTCCCCTTGAAACTCCAATGAAATTTACTTGTACTCCCAATCTACTTAGATTATGGGTTAGGAACATGAAGGGAACAAGTTTGCACGCCTTTCAGGCAGTCATGGATCCTTTGGAGAATTGACTGAGGTTGAACTTGATGTTGGTCCAGTTTTTAAGAGTCAAAAAAAGTAGTGTTTGATGCAGGATTGTTTAAAATCTTTGTTTGGATCGATTTATCACATGGAAATCCTCCTGGCTTTGCTGTAGGCTTGCTCTCTGCATCGTTTGCTTGACTTGACTACACTAAGGCATAAAGCAGCCTACAGTTGCATTGCAGCTTAAGCTACTCTTTATATTCAACCATTACAACTCTAAGTCCACTTGGCTAATCTTCTGTAGTGCATTTGCTCAGTGACAGGTTCAAATCTGCCTCAGTATGTTGGAAGAATACAGGTAAATACAGAAGAGTACAGGTGTATGCTTGTGGGTAATTTCACCTTCTTTTTTATGTAAGTTATTAATGAAAAACATGTCCCTGTCCTTGTGAAATGCTTAATTGGATAGCAGGAGGGATCTTCGACAAAACTCCTTCTCCTTTGTTAAATGCTTTGGAGCTTTGTCTGGTAAATCTAATGGACCCTACTGGTTTAGGATGCCAGTGATGGACAATTGATGGCACCACCATGACTTCCTACATCAGTAAGAAACATCCAAATGATTTATCTGATTGTGTGAGGGGAGAAGAGTTAAGTATGTATCCATTTAGTGCCTCAAAGCAGTACGACTTGGAATTGCTGGCTATTGCTATTTTAAAATAGAGTAGTAAGTGGCAAAGCTACTTTAGGGTTAAGGAATAGTTGGGCAACATGATGAATTAACACTTTTAAAACTGACCAACATTGGACTATCAATATCTGAGGCAGATTGTCTTCAATTTGACAAAATAATAAAAATTCTATGTTTGAAGGTCTGTTTTTAGCAGAAAGTTGTCTGTACATTCCTTAAGTCAGATTATTCTAGACAATCCAATGAGTAGGTTCGCTGTAACTGTCTCTTAGAAAGAATAATAATAATAAAATTGTTAAAAGTTTACAAAGTTGGAAGAAAGTCTAAGGCTAGAAGTTATTTATAGATGTGTGCCAAATTAAAATAAATTAATGACTTAAGGAAATTAATAACTTATTTTCAAATGAGTCTGCATGTACATTCTAACAGTGGATATACCTCACCTGGTATGATTTATGCAATTTCCTGTGTAGCATTCATGGAGGATGTGGTCTGTCCATTCTCACTTGGCATACAGGAGAGAACACACCACCATTTCCTTTCCTGTTGATTGCCTTCTTGAATGAATCTGCTGACTGATGAGTCTTGCTCTTTATCTGGTTTTGATTTTTTCTTTCCTTAGATGGCTGTGCTTTCACCAAAGTCCTAATTTGAGTCAGATGCCATCCTTGAAGACTTTGTTCCATCTTTTGATCCCCACTAAATACATTTAACATCTTAGAAGTGACTACATGCCCTAGTCTTTCAAATATCTTATGGCATAGGAGCTCACATTTCTGAATTTCATTTTGTCAGACATACTGTGAAAGTAGTCTTCTAGCTAAGAACTGGTAGTCATGCTTAGGCTTCTTCACTTAAGCAAAATGACCGAGATCTTATTATCTTTGAAGATCCCAGGAGTATATTATTCAGGAACCAGACGGTTAAAAGGTAGTGCCCATTTTCACCCTTCTTTTCTTCAGATCTTGCTATTTTTCCTGAGACGCTGAGCCCACCTGCTATGGGGATCTCACTCCATGGACTCCCCAGTACCAGGATCGTGTCTTACATTGCTGCTGTTCAATCCATAATCCATAGGTCACTCTGATGCCACATTCTCTTCAGTTGCCTTGGCTATTCATTTTCATTATCTGCTATGAATGCCAGTCACAGAAGGCATCAGGGAAGTGCAAGCATCCACAAAGAAATCTTTCCATTGAAGACAGCATGGGAATTCTTAATAGAGAACCTAATACACATTCCCCTGGAATCTTCTCTGCATCTCCTGGAGGGATGATGTTTAGCCTTGCCTGTTAATCGCTTTAGGCTATTTTGCATGGTTTCTGTCTGGAACTGATGCTGCTAAGAAGCAGTATTTGGCTCATAACAGTCCTCATTTTTTCATATTGGACTGGTAAAGATGGTAGAAAGAGTACCAAACCTCTCTTCTTCTGTGTGCTTTCTGCCTCCAGCTTTCACATCAACCGGGATATGATTGCTGTGTCATCTGTCATCTTGGAAGTTTACTGTACCTTATGCCTGGACCTGAATATGGATGGTATTCCATTAAGTATTCAATTTGGGTATTCGATTAAGTTTAGTCCCTTCTAGTTCCCAACTGAATATTTCCATTCTTTTACAGGGATGCTTCTCACATTCATTCTTTGACAGGAAGATAACCCTCTCTAATCCAGAAGATCTTTATTCCTATAGTTCCTAAACATACAAAGCCTGATTCATAGAAAGACTGTTAGAGGAGTTACTTTCTTAAACTTGAGCAGAAAACTTTGGGTTGGTGCCAGATCTTAGGCTTCTGCAAAATGAATAGGCATATACAGCTTCAGGTTCTGGATTGTGACTATTCAGTACCTTTACCAGAAGTTCAAGCAGAATGGTTCAGATTTCTCAAATGGCAGGATACTTAATTTGTCTGGGGCCTATGAGTGGCGTGGATTTACTGTTTCCTCTGTTAATGGCTCAGCAAACATTTGCCCAGGTTCCAGTAGTTACCATGTTACATCTTTACTGCAGAGGAATCTGCTTCCTTTATCTCAGTGCCTGATTTTTGGAAGCACTTGTTACAGAACAGTTTTGTAAAGCTTTCAGTATTCTTCCTTGGATGGTTAATGTGGTTATTGTGCATACCTCATTCCCACTCTGTCCTTAGAATTTATTGTATTAATCAGTTCTATGTGTTCCGCTTGACTTCAGGCTGTTCTCTTGGAGATCTGTAGCAATGTGCACCCTTGAGATGTTTTTTTCTGGTTTAAATGTTGTGCTTTGGGTGCTTATGTGACCACCTTTAGAGCCTGGATTCTTGTTGATCCTTATCTGGGAAGTTGGCATGCTTTATGCCTATTTCTCATCTCAGAAGAGCAGGAAGATTCAAGTCCTTGCATTGGACATCTCCATATGTTCTTTTCTTCAAATATTAGGTTACTCTGGAAACCCTTCAAATACCTTCCCACAGTGGTGTTAGATGCATTTTATCCTAGCCTTTTAGTATTTTTCCTAAGGCTTCATGCTTCTAGAACGGAAGTTGTAACTAAAGACTGGAGTGCAAGGAGGGACCTCTTGTTTTTATTCTCATGGACCCAGGTCTTTTAGGAAGACTCCCTACAAGAAGATCCTGGAATTCCACAGTTGGCACAAAGTAACAATCCAAATGGATATCAGTTGCATATGGATCCGCTATGAAACCATGAAAGTGGAACAAGAGAACAACTTCTAACAGTCATCAGGCACCTTTGGTAGTAGCATTCCTCTTCTTGCATTCACGTTGTACTCGTCCTGAAACACCCAAAGCTGAATCCAGTCTTTGGCAGGGCATGAGTGCTGCCATTTGTTTGCACTGTAGGATTCTCATCCTCTGCCAGAAATCTCATGGCAGGGCTAGCTGCTGAGAGTCGCCATCTGTAAGAATGTACATGTGGACTCATGCAAAGAAAGAAAACTTTCTTACCAGTAATCATTCTTCTTTATGATGTATAGTCCACATGTACATTCCCATGCCATCTGCTTTTCCCTTCTCTCTTAATTCTTTTTCAGATGCAATGTTCCTGTTCAGATGCAATTCCCCTGTTGAGAAAGACTGAAATGGTGGTAGATGCACTCTCTTGTATGTCACACATGAAGCAGGAAAAGGAGGAGAAGCAAGAGTACAGGCTCTACAGATACTGCAAAAAGAAAACCTTGCAGTATCACATGGCAGGGCAGAATTATGTCTGCTGTTAGAATGTACGTGTAGACTACCTGTATCATACATTGGGTACTGGTAAGTATTCTTTTTACCTGATCAGGGTGATATAGTTGTCCTTGGGCTTCATTGATGGAGCACCATTTGGGCACCATAGGCTAACTGTTGTTTTTTCCATGTTTGTGAATGAGTTGAGGACTGTAGGATTTGTGTATGCCTAAACTGTTGTGTTTTCTCCAGTTATTAAGACTTCTCTCTGCATCATTACTTAAGCATTACTTACAGAGTTCTGAGATAAACTCAAGGTATTTCCTGTGGTAATAAATTTATTTATTCTCTTTCAACTTACCTGTAAACAGCCTTGTCTTTTCAGTTTATCCTCCTAAATTGCCAAATGTATTTTTTGCTTGACTGATAGTTCATACTGTATAATTTAATTCCAACCTTCTAGTCCATACATATGATTTTCAGCAGCTGAAACTGTTGTTCTACTTTGGACTTGGATGTTTACCAGAATTTGAATAACATCCACTTATTTGGTAACCAAAAGTTATCATTGCTAGCTGTTGTGATAAATAATTTTTATGAAACCCAGATACTTTAGAGTTTGATATATTGGTAGGGTGAATTATTGTCTCTCCTGTTCAAATCTAAGTAAGTTGTTGGGAACTGAAGACTTCGACTCTAAGATTTGAAAATGTACCTATGAACCTGTTCTACCAACAGAGTTCTTGGTCCATGCTTGCATCAGAGCTAACTTTATCATGTATTAGTATTAAAGGAAATGTGCCATTTTCCACTTAGGATTCCTTTTCATGCTAGTTGAACAGTGGGAAAAGTAAGAACTATTTGTATATCACTTGAGATTAGCTAAAATAGAAAACAGTAATACAGTCCTTCACAACTATTGTAAGACTTATCTGGGTTTCCCATCTGATATATGTTCCATGTCCAAAACAAAAGATCCTGATAGAAATGAATCAATTAAATAGATTTCTGATACCCCTAGGGTCTCATGTTTTCCCTTCCCCTTCCTCCTTCTTCCCCTTCCTCCTTCTTCCCCTTCCTCCTTCTTCCCCTTCCTCCTTCTTCCCCTTCCTCCTTCTTCCCCTTCCTCCTTCTTCCCCTTCTTTTCTTTCCTTCTCCCTAGGGCCTCGTGTTTTTTCTTTTTGGGTTGGTTTGGTTTGGGTTTTTTTTCCCCCTTTTGTTTTTCTTTTTTTTTTTTTTTTTCTTTTTTTTTTCTATTTTTCTATTTTTCTTTTCCTTTTTTTTAAATAAGCATGACCACAGAGTATTCTGATAAGCTAAATCGGATGCAGATGCATTGGGAAAGGGTAGAACATGAATTTATGGCATAATCCGTGTAATTTTGCAAAGGCTTTATTTGTTTTATATTGACCCAGATAGCCATCTTGATTTCGTTGTTAATCCTAAGTGCTAAGCTAAACTTCCTTTCTCCATCGTGCCTTCTCATAAAGTTTTTCCTTTCCCTTTTGGGCTAGGAAAGGACAAATCTAGACGTCAGAAGTAAAATATAACCAGTGGCCAGAGCAAAGCTCAGTGTAATACTTGGTTTGTAAGTGTCTGTATCCTTGATTAAAAATAAGAACATTTCAGTGTAGGAAGAATTCTGAGGTTTCAGAAGAAAATTGCTAAGGATAATAGTGATAGGACCTTTATGAAATGTAGTCCTTTTAAGTTGAAGGTTATCAAACAGGTTAGGGAAGAGATAGTATGTAGTCACAGGAGTAAGTTCAGTAAGGGACAACTCTAAGATGAGTTGTCTGTGGTCTCCAAGCCAACTTGGTAGACTGGCCTCCTTTAAAAGAAGATGGAACATAACACAGAAAAATCATAGACTTGACAGTGAGAGAATAAAATAGCCTAGTTTTCTCTCCATTTCTAAGGTGTTTCTCAGTTAAGGAATGATACTATGAATACCTAAGTATGCAATAAATACAAGAAATGGTATGTATGTAATTGATATCTTCATATTTTTATCTTTAGTCTCATATATGCTTGATCAAACCATCTGCCTTCATGTTGAAATGCAATTGCTGTGGTTTTGGATTCAGTTGCAGCTGATGCATAGGCTGTGAAGCACTGTAAGAAACAAAAAAATTGCATTTGCAAACTTGCATTTTTAATCTTAAAGAACACATTACATAGACTGTCAAAAAGGTGGATAGAGCTCTCTTGCATGCGGTGTTTTTCCTATTGTCAATAGATAATTAGATAAAATAGATTAATATGTATTATTTAATAGATTAAAATCTTGATTCTGTGTTCTTCCTCTCCCTTTAGCAAATGTGTGTGTTGTGAAGGTGGATGGGACTCCCTATCTGTGTAAAGCCGATGAGGTTGGAGAAATATGTGTGAATTCAGGTGCAACTGGGATGGCATATTTTGGCCTCCTTGGAATCACCAAGAGTGTGTTTGAGGTTTGTATTTCTCTGTCATATAAACCTTCATTGTTACATTTCTAGTATTTCTTCTTGCAAAGAAACTCACTTGTTCCTTAAACTTCCTGTTTTATTTTATTAGAAAAAGCTCTGGCCAAATACACTTTGTTCCATTGTCTATCAGAACTTGAGATTCTACCTCTTATACCCAAAAATATAAGTACCATCATCAGTCAATCAGCTGTGTCTGTATTCTGCAATCCAGAGTTGTGCCTATGTTAGCATGTAGTAAATTCAACATAGTTCTATATTAACACAGCGGTCCTATATAAAGTTACCTGAAGACATTTCAAGCTTATTAGTGCTTGAGGCATAGAGTTAGTCTGATATTTGCAAGCTTCTTCATACAATGAAAAATGCATTTGCTAAGATACAGTGAATTATTTAGAAAATCTTCCCTTGTGTACTGCACATAGTAAGTGCTTTTCAAAATGAACTCTGGTATTGATTTGCTTAGAACACTAAACATTTTGCTGTTGGATATATGGAATTATGTTCCTAGGTATATGGAAGAAAGGGTAGTAAGGACAATAGCATAAAAATCATAAACCTTGTAGTTTATCAAAGTAAAGCAAAAGCAGTCTTTCTGGCCATATTTTTCCTTGGAATTGTACAATTTCATGTTTTCCCTTTTCTGGCAAGAAAGGGATCAAAGTCCTCTGTGAGTCTCATACAGTAGTGCTACATGGGGCAGCAGTTTGAAGACTCAACTGAAGTATGGCGTATGGAGTTTCGCTAGAGTGATACAGAAAGTCCGGATCATAGTCTTTCAAAAGAATCTTTCTGTCCACTAGCTTCAACACTTTAAATAGCTTAGCTTTCAGCACTGTTCTTAGCTAATGAAAGAGCCAGCAAGAAATCTGATAGAGTTCAGGGGTGAGTGGAAGGCAAGGAAACCACCTGAGCAGATGAGGGGAACTTGCTGATGAGCTTAATGCTTTTGCTCTGTTTCTCTGTTGCAGGTAGTGCCATAATTGCCATGAAATTAACTTTCTTAAAGTCCTAGTAGCATAGCATTTGTCACAATTGAAGTGATATGTCTTGGTACGTCTCATTGTGGGGATGGTGATAGTAGCAACAGAAAGACTTCCTGATTAATGATGTGCATTATGAGTGCATACTACAAAACCTGATTTAAAAAGCAGTTTGAACTCTTGTTATGAAGGCTAAGTAGCTGACAAAAAGTTAAGAAAGAAGCTACCACAGAGGAAAGAACTGATGTGTTCTTCATTATTTAAAAAACTGTTGTTTATACTTGACATAATAGTAACAGTTGTTGTCATCAGGTAATTTTTCAACTGAGCACAGGGATGCAATGAAATGGAGGCAAAATAGTATCCTAACTTCACTTTTCTTATCAGTACTGAGTGCCTGAATATTTGTGTGTTCTTTCAGGCCATTCCAGTGACAGCAGCTGGTGTCCCTGTTTCAGACCAACCGTTTACAAGAACAGGATTGCTTGGCTTTGTGGGTCCTGTAAGTATGCATGAGCCATCTGGGGCCCTGTTTGGTCCTGACTCCCAAGTCTTAAGTGATGTCCCCAAATTCAGCAGAACTCTGTGTCAGGGCAGTGACCTACAGATCTTGAGAATATTGTTTGCTTTAGTCAGGTATGTGTAACTATGAGTCTGGAGGTTTTTCTTCTCTATTTCTAATCATGTCTTCTTTTCAGGACTATTTGGTGTTTGTGGTAGGAAAATTGGATGGCCTAATGACAGTTAGTGGCCGCAGGCACAATGCAGATGATGTGGTAGCCACTGCATTGGCAGTTGAACCTATGAAGTTTGTCTATCGGGGAAGGTGAGTGTCTTAAAAACTACACCACTGTTGATTGGACTTTGTTGCTCTTTTTTTCACCCACAATCAATCAACAAGAAACGTAGTGTACACAGGAGCTCTGCATGTGAATTTTTACATGTGTGTTTTGTAGGAAAGCTGTCACTAGATTTCAGTATGCCAGTTATGAACTTGACTGTCCCTTCTAACTTCAAAGACAAATATTGATAAATGCTATGCTTCATTTATAATAGTTTTTAAATTACTTTCACATAGTATAAACATAGATCTTTAAGTGTCTTAATACAGTCAAATGAAGCTTGTACACCAAGTGTAAAACACAACTCCGCTTTGTCCATCTGAGCCTTCCATGCAGAATGGCCTAGGGAAGAACTTTGCAGCATGTTCTAAGGAGCAAACTAGGAGTGCTGAGGCTGCTGAAGGGCCTTCAAAAAACAGTATGTGTTGTGTCACCATCCTTATTACTCTTCAGTGATCAATGGCTTATGTCCAGATGGATATCAATGATGAGTGGTGTCTGTCAGGGGTCCATACAAGCACTTCTTAATATCTTCATGAACGACATACACAACAGGATCAAGTGCACCCTCAGCAAGTTTGCAGATGACACCAAGTTAGGTGGTGCAGTTGACATGCCTGAGGAAGAGGATGCCATCCGGAGGGACCTGGACAAGCTCAAGAAGTGGGCATGTGTGAACCTCAAGACACTCAAGAAGGCCAAGTGCAAGGTCCTGTACCTGGGTCAGGGCAATCCCCAGTATCAATACAGGCTGGGGGATGAAGGGATCTAGAAGAGCCCTGTGGAGAGGGACTTGGGCGTCAGGTGGATGAAAAGCTGGTCATGAGCTGGCAATGTGTGCATGCAGCCGAGAAGGTCAACCATATCCTGGGCTGCATCAAAACAAGCTTTGCCAGCAGATCGAGTGAGGTGATTCTTCCCCTCTGCTTCACTCTGGTGAGATGTAAGCTGGAGAACTGTGTTGGGCTCTGGAGTCCTCAGTATGAGAAAGAAATTGACCTGTTGGAGCAGGTCCAGAGAATTATAAGGCCAGAAGAATTATAAGAGTGATGGAACACCTCTCCTCTGAAGAAAGCCTGAGTTTGGGCTATTTAGCCTGGAGAGGAAAAGGCTTCATTGAGACCTTATTGCAGCCTTTTTGTACTTAAAGTGGGCCTATAAAAAAGATGGAGACAAACTTCTTAATAGCACCTGTAGCAATAGGACAAGGGGTTATACTTTTAAACTAAAAGAGGGTAGATTTAGCCTAAGATATAAGGAAGAATATTTTTTTTATGCTGAAGGTGGTGAAACACTGGCCTAGGTTGTCCAGAAAGGTGGTGGATGCCCCATCCCTGGAACCATTCAAGGTCAGGTTGGACTGGGCTCTGAGCAACCTGATCTAGTTGAAGATGCCCCCACTCGCTGCAGGAAGGTTGGACTAGATGACTTCAAAAGGTCCCTTCCAACCCATACCATTCTGTGATTCTATGAAAGTTGGACTTCCCTCATTTTTGTATCACTTGTGTAATTTACAGATGAGAAAAATCATGGTTCATACCTGGTTGAGACATTATTAACATTTTGTCCTAAAAAGTGCAAGCCTACAACTAACTTAATTCATAAATGGGAGTAAGTATTTTTCAGTCCAAACACTGATAGGCATGCTGGTCCCTTCAGAAGGGACATTGTATGTAGGTACAAAAAGTTTAGTATGCATGATGGAGTTATTTAAACAAGGTTTGCACAGCCCCTGCATGTATGGAACCTGTCTGTGTTAAAACACATGCTACATTGGTGACTTCAAGTTCACTTGAACCCCAACAGAAATAAATTACAGTAATAAACCTACATTTGTTCTAAATTTGTCTGTGATTTTGTGATGATCTGTCATGAATAGTGCTTGTGTGTGTTGAAATGGTACCATTAAAGGTTGCAGTCATTTTCGCATTGTAACAAACCATGCTGTGTTAATCATATGTTGCATCCTATCATTATTCTGTCCTTTGCATTTTAGGATAGCAGTGTTTTCTGTGACCGTTTTGCATGATGATCGGATAGTGCTTGTGGCAGAGCAGCGCCCTGATGCATCAGAGGAAGATAGTTTTCAGTGGATGAGCAGGGTTCTACAGGTAGTCAGTCTGTCCTTTCTTTCTTTCCAAATGAATAAGGCTGATGTATGAAATGAGAATATTAGAGTATCTTGTTTTCCATAAGAAAAACCTATCAGTGCAACTACAGAAAGTTGTAATAAGCTGACTGTGGAACGTATGTCAGGGTTCATATTTTGCAGAATTTGTAAAAAATAAGACTTTTTCTCAGAATATTTTTCTATACTACTTTTCATACTACTAGGATGATAAGTTTTGTTTTAATCCTGCATATCTCTACTGATTTCACACTGTCTGGGAGAGTTGTCTGAAAATGGTCAAGGGTATACTTAGAACCAAGTGCTAAAACAGACTCTAAGATCTTTTTATGTCACTAACATTCTTATTCAAGATCTCCAACAGTAAGCAATAAAAACATTTTACCTTGATTACTTTATTGTGTTTCCATTTGGGGCCAGGAGGGAGTGGAATTCTGGTACGTTTGCATTTGAGAATTTTGGAATTAATCCATTCTAAAAAAGTAAAAATTGAGAGAGCAATTATGGAAGAAAACTCTGGTAAAGGGACAAATGAAAGGAAGGCTAGAGACAGCAACTTAATGGAGTATTTCTCTTAAGAGTATAGGCAGTTATGTAATAATAGTTTCTGTCAATTTCAGTTTTCTAATCTTTTTGGAGGGAATACCTGGTAATAGAAAGGCTGCTTTTCATGGGAGAAATTTTTTTTTTTCTGTTTTTAGAAGTGTCATAGCTAAAATAGGCACTTATATTTTAGGCAGCAACTTGTGGCTTTATGTTCTACTGCGCTTGTGTGATTGTGCCATACATGCTAAATTTGATGTGGTGTAGTTTTGCCTTTTTAAAATCTCTACGCTTTTTGCCCACTTGTAAGAGACTTTCCTAATCCCTGATGTGCAGGTGGCATCCCCTTGATAGAGTGCACAAGAAAAGTCCTGGGTCTGCTTCTGCTCCCATTGAAGTCATGTCACAACTTCTATGAGTTCAGAGTGCAGAATTGGACCCTTTATTTGCAAATTGTGGTGAAAGTAAAAATTGTAATGTTATTAAGTTATTTGAATTCAAATTCTTGCTTTAGCTACATCCCACCTGATAATGTGGAATGTATATTTTTCTTTTTTTTTTTTTTCTTTTTTTTTTTTCTCTTTTTGGTTCTATTTTTTTTTCTATCAAGGCAATTGATAGCATTCATCAAGTGGGCATCTACTGTCTTGCTTTGGTGCCAGCCAACACGTTGCCAAAGGCTCCACTTGGAGGAATTCATATTTCAGAAACCAAGCAGCGCTTTTTAGAGGGTGCTCTTCACCCTTGTAATGTCTTGATGTGTCCACATACTTGTGTTACTAACCTGCCTAAGCCTCGACAGAAACAACCAGGTGAGTATACTAGAGCATGTTCTTAGTTCTTCACGTCTGTCTCTAAGAGTATGTGTGAAGTATGATCCCAAGGCAACATGACAGCTCAAGGCTGTGCATGTTAGACAGCTTTAAGCTGCCTGATGTGATAGAGCTAGTGGTGGTGTCAGAGCAGCCCAGACCTCAATGAGGTCATTATGGCCTGGAGTCCAAGGTAAATGCAAAGACATAGAGCTTGTACCTATTTCATGCTTCTGTAGCTAGGTTATAAATTGTTTCTGTAGTGGCCATCTTGCAAAGACCAGTCTGTAATTTGCATAATAAAACTGACGTACAGACAGGCCTCAATTTACTGAATTGTTAACAGACTGATTTTTAATGTACCAGGCTGATTTTTGTGTAGCACATTATTCTCTTCTCTCTTTATCTGTGCAATATGATCCTTGGTTTTAGCTTTTCATCTTTTCAGATCTGTGTTACATAGGACATTTATAGTAATCTACAGGCTGAAATAGAGATTATTATATGTTCCTTACATTATTTTTCCTCACTTTGCACTGTTTTTCAAAATGCAGATGTTGGTCCTGCTTCAATGATAGTAGGAAACCTTGTTGCTGGAAAGAGAATTGCACAAGCCTCTGGGAGAGATGTTACACAGTTGGAGGATAATGACCAGGCAAGAAAGGTAACAGTGATGTCTAGTATTATTAATAATGTAATTGACTTACTCAAAAGGAGAGAAGAGCAGTTATGGTGTTCTGCTGAAACTAAGCATGGTGCATTTTGAGTGGATCTGAGTATCCTTATTTTCTATTTCAGTTCCTGTATTTAGCAGATGTTCTTCAATGGCGAGCTCAGACAACTCCAGATCATCCCCTCTTCCTTTTGTTGAATTCCAAGGTGAGATGCACTTTAGGTCATACTTGGAGATTGAGATCAGTAAAATTCCAGCTAGCAGGCTCTTATTAAATGCTTCAATTTATTTTGATGAAGCAGACAAAAATTGCTAGTTAGCAAGCAGCATAATTTTTCCACATCTGGAATTTTATTCCACATCTGAAATTTCAGTATGCATTCTGCCTAGCTTAGAACATTCCAGTAATTGCATTTCCTTCTGGAACACAACTTTTGTCATATTAATGGAAGACGTGATTCTGTCTTCATCGCTGAGCATGAGGGTAAGTGGAAGTTAGAGCTGGAGGATTTTTTAATTAGCCTGAGAACCCCTGGGACAGCTTTGGAGTCATATTTCCAGGAACACTGCACACCCTTCAGAAGACACTGATGCCTTGTCCTCAGCTTGGCTCTGCCCCCAAAAAGGATGGCACTTAATGTCACTCAGATATGAGCTTCAGTTTTGGACTACAGGCTTTATGTACTTACAGGCTTACTTATTTTACTCAGGAGCTGCTTGGGCCCTTACAACATATGACAAGACAACAGTTGTGTTTCTCCGTGAATACATCATTTTTGCTCAAAACCACTCTGCTCTGCATGCGATCATCAGTAGTTTTTGAGTATTCATGTACCCTGTACATCCAGCACTTTATAAAGGGGTATGAAGAAATGTGCACTTTTGTATGTTCCTCAGTATTTCAGCCTCTCTGGGCTTGAGCACTACTGCTGTGCATATTTCAGAAAATTCAGATATTTTACATTATTCTACTGCTGTTGTGGCACATTTTTATTCCCCTTCTTTCTTTCCAGGAGGCAAAGTTGGTCAGTTTTTGTTTGATCCTGCACTCCGTAGCTACCCTTCCAGTGACAGTAACAGCCTGGTGACAAACTGGATCTATTTTGTGCTGTGCTGTAGTGCAGACATGTGAGACAGGGGAAGTTATGGATTTGCCTTTAGGGGTTTCATTCAGATGGGAAGAACAGTTTAGGACATGGTTCAAAGTTCTGACTTTTCTCATGAGACTGCTTCAGCACAAGAAAATGCTTCAATATGGTTATTGTTAAAAGCCACAGAATGGGTTTATTATTATCTCAGAGTAAAGAGACTTTTGAAGGAATTTTTCTAGTATGAAGAAGCCCCTTTCTGGGTTTTAAGCCCATCCAGCTGTCAACAAAGCACCATGCATCCGCTCACGCATTCCTAACCCCCTCTGGTGGGATGGAGAGGAGAAAATACAACATAGGGATCAAGGGTTAAGACAAATGACAGGGAGGACTCACTCACCAGTTATGGTCATGGGCAAACAACAGACTTGGCTTGGGGAAACAAAATCCATTTAAATTAAACAACAAAGCCACCACCAGTTTACCAACTGAATCAGAGTAGGACAGTGAGAAACACAACTGGATCTTAAAAACACCTTCCTCCCTTCTTCCCGGGCTCAGCTCTTCTCCCAGTTCTCTACCTCTTCCCCATGAACAGCGTGGGGGGACAAGGAATGGGGGTTGCAGTCAGTCCATCCCATGTTTTTTTCTGCTGCTCCTTCTTCCTCAGTGGGAAAGCCCTTCACAGCCCTCTGCTGCTGCAACATGGCATTCATCCAATGGAGACAGTCCTCCATGAACTCTCCAACAAGCATGGAGCCCTTCCACAGGCCCCAGACCACTCCACCATGGGCTTCCTTCGGAGTCATGGCCTTCTTCAGGTGCAGCCACGTGGTCCAGTGTGGTGTCCTCCACAGGCACAGGCAGGGTTCTGCTCCACCATTGATTTCTCTGATCCAGTGCACCTCCCCATCTCCTTCCTCACTGACATCGGGTGTCTGCATGATTGTCTCTCACTTACATCCCACTCCCCTCCAAAACTAAAGAACCTCCCAAATAAAGGAGGCCCAGTAGGCTTTTCCCCTCTTAAATATGTTACAGCAGAGGCCTTGGTCAGAGGTGGGTCTGACTTGGAGCTGGGGGAGCTTCTTGAAACTTCTTACAAGCGCCACACCAGTAGCCCCCTCCCCCACTATCAAAACCCTCCAGAAACAAACCCAACACACTGGGTCATTTTGCTCAGGAAACTTCTACCTTTTAAAAGAATTCTCTGTGAAAGGAAACACAAAGCTTAGGCACAAAGAAATTATCTGTTGGTAAACATGTCTTAAATAACTGGGACTAATAAACTGCAATGATAAACATCAATGTGTTCACAGCTCTCCATAAGAAACCCTTTTGTTTTTCACATTTTCATGTTGATATTTTTCTCGCAAGTTCTTGAGCAGCTACTATTCCTATATCAACAGTACCCTGTATTTACACTTACTTTGCATGACTTTAGCTCCCAGGCTTTAACAACAGTTTCCTTACTAAAACTAAGCAGAGTGCCAGTGCCATCCTGAATCATACTAGGCCTTGGATCAGAGATCTATGCACTTGGGTTGAGGGTTACATGTGGCAGCTTGTCTTGGATTTGAAACTGGGTATCTGTATAGCAGACATTTGCTGTGATAATCCTTATCTATATAGTAGGAGGCTTGATTCAGTCTCTGACTGTTTCCCTCTGAAATGGTTGTCCCACCAATTTTTTTTTTTAATCAGATTGTAGTCCTGGAAAAACAGATACATCCCAAACTCACAGGCTAAAGCATTGCTTCTTGGGCTGGATAGCAAAAAGATATTTTCAGTCTTCACATGAAAAACTGGACTAAGCTTTTTGGAATCCCCATGACTGCAACTGCCTAAGCAATCCAAAGGTACAGTGCTTCATTGTGAAGACTTTCCAGATGCATAGTTGTGGGAAATAACCTTGCAGTAGATGCAGTAAAACAGACTGACAGTGCACACCAACCACAGCTCAGCTTTCTTCTCTGACCCTTTAAAAGAGTATACCAAAGGTATCAGCAGAGTTCCCTTTACACTTTTAAGACTGTTGATTGCAAAAGCATCTAAAAGTTTTGCTGCGCATGGTAGGGTTGCAGTGCTTCACTTTCTGCTAATACAATTTTGTTTTCTCCCTTGGACTGTGAAATCTCAAATATTTGTAAGATACTATTTTTTTGGTACCAGAACTATGTAGAAGCTGCTTCACCATCTGAGGTTCAAAATAATACATATAAAATTCTCTAGCATTCTAAAAGTTCATGGTACCAGCAGCATGGTTTTCAGAACACTGAGACAGAGTCATTAAAAGTGTTTGCTGTATTGTTAAAATAAGGACAAGGAAATATTGCATCTACAGCATGTACTTTGTGGATAATAGTTTGAAACTGAATAGTTTTCTGATGTTGCTTCTCTTCTGTGCAGGGCACTGTAGCTAGCACTGCATCATGCATACAGTTGCACAAGAGAGCAGAGAGAGTAGCAGTCGCACTGATGGAGAAAGGACGACTCAGTGTTGGTGACCATGTGGCCCTGGTTTATCCTCCAGGTATGACAATACAGACAGCAAAAGTCAAAGTCAGACATCACAGAAAAGAAGCAACTCTTGCCAGGAAAAAGTATTCAAACATATATTTAATATTGTAGTATGTGGGAGTAAGTTAGTATTTCTAGGAAGAGACTTCATTTTTCTTGTTTTATTATTAAGTTGCTTGTCCTAAGTGGCAAACTACATTTACCAAACATTTTGTCCAATTGCTCCAGATATCTGGGCAGTTATGCAAGAGTAGATTGATTTAAGCCATAGGAAAGATTCTGAATTTTCAGCCTCAGAGAATGGATTAAAACTGCTTATGTATCCACTGAAAGGTAGATTAACAATGTCAGTATATGAATACCCTTTCTTTCTTGAATTGTTGTTATTAAAAGTGAAATCTGCACCCCAGACTTTCATTACTAGTGTGTAGTTACAAGTGTATCTCAGGAAAAAAGTATTACCTTGTGGAAGTAGGATTACTGCTTATTTCAGAGTCATAATTTTGAAAACCAAAAGTATTCTTTTTAAAACAATCTGAGTGTCATCTTCATAACCTATGATACCTTGTTTTGTCATTTTTGTTATTTTATACTATCTGTCCGTGATAGTATATCCCTAGAATTTTAAAGTTTATATGGTTTGAATAATTTTTAGAATCATAGAATTGTTCTGTTTGGAAGAGGCCTTCAAGATCAAGTCCAACTGTTAACGCAGCACTGCCATGTCACCACTAAACCATGTCCCTCAGCACCACATCTCCGTGGCTTTTAAATACCTCCAGGGAAGGTGACTCCACCACTTTCTGGGCAGCCTGTTCCAGAAATTTTTCCTAACACCTAATCTAAATTTCCCCTGAAGCAACTTGAGGCCATTTCGTCTTATCCTACTTCTTCATACATGGGAGAAGAGACTGACCCCCACCTCCCAACAACCTCTTTTCAGGTAGTTATAGAGAGTGAGAAGGTCTTCACTGAGCCTCCTTTTCTCCAGGCTGAACTACGCCAGGTCCCTCAGCTTCTCTGCACAAGATTTGTGCTCTAAACCTTTCTCCAACTTAGTTGTCCTTCCCTGGACACTCTCCAACACTTCAGTGTCCTTGGAGTGAGGGACTCAAAACAGAGCCCAGTATTTGAAGTGCGGCCTCACCACTGCTAAGTACAGGGGGACAATCCCTGCCCTAGTCCTACTGGCCACACTAGTGCTGATACAAGCCAGGATGCTGATGGCATTCTTGGCCACCTGGGCACACTCTGGCTCATATTCAGCTGATTGTCAGCCAGAGTCTCCAGGTCCTTTTCCACTGAGCAGTTTTCCAGCACTAACCCTCAAATGCAAAATATTTCAACATTACAGAACTGGGCATAGCCAAGAACAGCCTGTTGATTTGAAGAGGCCTTTGTGACAAATCCTTCCATCTCAGTAAAATAAATTAGTGTGTATTTTTATTTTGGTTAAAGAGTTTTGCCATTTCTTCTGATAGTTCTTTATTTCACCAATATCTTTCACAGGAGTAGACTTGATAGCAACTTTCTATGGCTGCTTATATGCTGGCTGTATACCTATCACTGTTCGCCCACCTCATCCACAGAATCTTGCTACCACTTTGCCTACTGTCAAAATGATTGTAGAGGTATGTATAAGCCATTTGTCTCCCTATGCTTTTAGTGAGTGTAGGATGGTTGATGCAGCCTGATAAATTGCTTTGCCGTAGTCAATGTAAAATAAGCTAGGAAAAAAAAATTGTTGTGGCTGAGTCAAGAAATACATTTTTTTACAAAACTCATTTGAAATGTTCTTTCTGTTGTTGTACTTTATTTTACTTCGTTTACAATGTTCTTCATCATCTCTTGAGCATACTGGTTCTCTCATTTAGATAGACATGAAGTCACTTGAGCATTCATTCACTAGTTTTATAAGTTTTTAATGATGTGTCTTTTACAGGTCAGTAAGTCTGCATGTATACTGACCACACAAGCGATAATGAAACTGCTGAAGTCCAAGGAAGCTGCAACAGCTGTAGATATTAAAACATGGCCCACTATTTTGGAAACAGGTATAGAATGTTTTCCCACCAGCTAAAATGTAAATAGTTTGAAGATTGATTGTTTGATTTATTTTATACCATAACTGCCTACTTGAATGGAAGTGTCTTGCATTGCATCAAAACAGCTGTCCACAAGTTACAGAAAGCATCTCATGAGTTAATGCTGTAAAGTTACATTTTCGTCCTGTGCTCTTTTTCTAAAATAGTAATATAGTACGCTTTTTATATATTTTAAACAGATGATATGCCTAAAAAGAAACTGGCTGGTATTTTCAGACCTGCATCTCCAGATATGTTGGCATACTTGGACTTCAGTGTCTCTACTACTGGTATATTAGCAGGAGTAAAGGTAGAGTAATAAGAAAGAGATTATTATACTTTGATTCCTTACATATAGACATCCCACATTCATTCCGCCTGCCAGAGAAGAAACACAAAAATGTAAGTGGACCATTTTAGTGTTCACGAAGCTTATTTTTAAATTTGTATGATGTCAAAATTTCTTGATGCACTTTTTTGTAAGCATTCAGTCTTACTGGCTCTATTGGAGGAATCATCGAGGTTCACAAATGTTTTCTTTTGAAATTTCTCATATTGATATCAGATGTCCTTTGGCATCATTCAGTGTCATGATAGATATCATTTGCCACCACCATAAAAAGTACTTGTGAAATTTCCAGCTCATACCCCTTTCCTGTTTTAAAGGTCCTTAAAAAAGCCCAACCATTCTGTGTCTTCTACAATAAACATTTCTATCCATTATTACATATGATAACTTTTTAAAAAAAAAAAAACAAAATCCCTGAGAACACCTGTTTTCCTCTTACAGATGTCACATGCAGCTACAAGTGCCTTATGTCGCTCTATAAAGCTACAGTGTGAGCTGTACCCTTCACGTCAGATTGCCATCTGCCTTGACCCCTATTGTGGCTTGGGATTTGCACTGTGGTGCTTGTGTAGGTATGTCGTTTCAGCCATAGGCTTTCTCCTGTGTTTCCAGGCATCTCTAGAATCCAAGGAATGAAACTGTCAGGAGAAACCCGAATTAACCTTTGTATAGGTATTCCATAAAATACCTTTGTTTTAACAATGAATTTAAGTAAGTTAGTTACTTGAGTAACTTGTGTTTTGCTAGTGGAGTTAATTAGATACCAAATTAAAGAGAAAAAGGGTATCACTATTTCACATTGATTAAATAAATCCTTCTTTTTAGATTAGACCATATCTTTTTCCCAGACTCTCAAGGTGTTGCCTGCACTAAGAAATACTGCTAAAGGAAGGAATTAAATGTACCTGAATTGAATCAAGAAGACAAGTACTATAATACATCATATCTTGCAAAGCTGCAAAATCTTCCCCTTTCTGCCTTTTAAAACATTTCATATGCTTTATCTAATCCAGAGATTTAAAAGTGGTTTAGATATTTCATTGCAAAAAATGCAGAAATTCAATGTGAAAGGCTGTTTTTGTAAACAAAGTTAGATTTACTATAGTTAACCCATTCCTTCCCTCTCTATTTTCCCTAACTGGAAAGGAAGTGTACTGAAGGAAAGCAAAAGTTTTAACTTTGGTAACATCTGAGGATTTGTATCATAAATAAATTGAGGCACAATGGAGAGAGGAAGAAGAAACCTCAGTGATGAAAGAATAAAAATGTGAATTAATTAAAAAAAATTTTTTTGCAGAAGGGAACTGTATGTGTCATACTTTCTATGCAAGAGTTAGTATAAGGTCTGCTGTGTTTCATCTGAGTTACAGCTTTGTTTTTGTGTGAAAGACTTTTATTACAGATTTTTTTTCCTGTTTTAGAATTTTTAAAAAGAAAACAAAAAAATGTCTCATCATATTGCCCACTGTAAAAATACATCAGCTCTAGAAAGGAGAAATGGCAAGCTTGTCAAGTGACCTATGGAAAGCAATTAGAGATGCTGTTAATTTTTTCAAGATGCATTGTTTTATCTAAGCCTGGTTTTAGAGGGGTGTGTCACTGATTTTGTTGATAGTAACTGATCTTAAAAACACCTGGTAATTTAAGACAGTATGGTCATGGTGTTTACTGTCTTGTAATGATTACATAATATTAAATAAAAAAAAAAGGTGATGCGATTCTGCATTTGACTTCTTGTCTGTCATGTTGACTGGCATCCAGGTTACATATTTCATATCAACACTGTTTAAAAATTGGCAAAAGCTAGAAAGTTGCACTAAAAAATGCATGGTGCAATATAAGTCTCGTTTCACTCAAAGCAACACCTGCATTTTCCCTAGAATGACTCACAAAAATAAGCTCAGTTACCACCTGTAATCTATAAATGGAATGAAGTCTCCAGTGTTATATTTTTGGTGTCAGAAATTCTGTCTAATCAAAGCATTGAGTATTTGCCTATAGTTCAATTTAATTTACTGCAGGACAAATATACTCGCCTTAAAGTTTGTGACTTAACTCAAACCCATTTTTCTCAGCTAAGGGATACTTGCTCTCTGGAGAAGATAAACTGAAGTTCAAATAGATACCAAGCTCTCGGTTTTCTCGTACTTGATTCATTGTGACTTTATGTAATTTCTGGCTTTTTTATGCTGACTTGAAGTTTTCAGATTTCTGTTTTCTTCCTCTCCCTAGTGTATATTCAGGTCATCAGTCTATTCTAGTTCCTCCTCTGGAACTGGAGAGCAATGTGTCTCTGTGGTTATCTGCTGTAAGTCAATATAAAGTGCGTGTCACATTCTGCTCTTACTCGGTGATGGAGATGTGCACCAAAGGGCTTGGAACACAGACTGATATACTCCGGGTAAGTAAAGTTAGTTTTTCAATATGCTGACATATAAATACACACAGATTTCTAGAAGCACTTAATTTTGGCTTGCAAGAAAGAATATGGGCCCATAAGTGTTTCTCTTGAAAGCCTTTCATTATGACACGCTTTTTGTGAAATCTCAACATTTTCCACAAAAGTTCCAGCCCTCCAGTTTCTGGTGGGTGGAAAAAAAGCAGTCTTATATTTTCAACTTTGCTAATTTGTCCCACCTCTGTGCTACTGGGTATTTTTGAGATTTTGGGCAACAGAGGTAGCAAGCCTATGAACTTTTTCTTATGTTAATGAAAAAAAAAAAAAAAAACCCCAAACAAAAAGCACCCAAGCAAACACACAAAACCCACACACAATAAAAAAAAAAAAAAAAAAGGGAAAAACGCAAAGCCCTACCAGCCCCCAAACCCAAAAAAAACCTTTCCCAGAAACAAAACAGAACAAAAAGCCTTCCAAAACCTGGCTAGTCTCATCTGCTTTCGGATTGCTTGACACCAAATTTGTTCTGAAATGCATGTAATCTTCGTAACAGCAGTGATTTTATACTCATTTATTTTTGAGAGAAATCCCTTAACTGAATCTTAATTTCCTTTAAGAGGCACCTCTGGCACTATGGTAGGAGAGTTCCCATAGCTGTAGTAACTAAGCTGTTCAGGACTTTCACTGGTGGAATGTCTGTCAGCTTGTTGCACACAAGAAAGCAGCTACTTTGTACCTATTTTAGAACAAAAACTTTGTCCCTCTGTTCTCCTGCACCTCACTGGAGGAAATCCTGATCCACACCTAGTTGCTCCATGTTCACATTTACACTGATGATATCTAATAATGTCTTGAACACTTGTTTGCATCTGAAATTGCACTGTACTGGGTGCGAGCTGGTGTCTTGTGAGCTTAGCCCTGTGACACAATGGCATATGTTTTTTTCAGCCTAAAATGGTGAGAGGCTGTGTTACAGCTACACAATGTAAGTCGTGTGCATCAAACCCTGCCACAAAGCTTGAAATAATTTTGGCGGGTAGTCCTGGGTAGATGAAGCCAAACTGAGTTCAGTCCTTGTCTATATTGCTTAACCAGTTCATGTCAATTATTCTGGTGTTTTTAAAGTCTGTCTGTTCTGCAAATTAAAATGGATTATTTCTAGAACTGTTGACTTCAAACTTAAAATGTTGTTTTCTTCATCCAACCTCTCAGATGAAAGGAGTTAACCTGTCCTGTGTGCGAACATGCATGGTGGTTGCAGAGGAAAGACCAAGAATTACGTTAACACAGTCTTTCTCTAAGTTATTCAAAGACCTGGGCCTCTCTGCTCGTGCAGTGAGCACTACATTTGGATGCAGGGTTAACGTAGCAATTTGCTTACAGGTGGGATTAAACTTATTCCTTATACAGAATTTCTGTGAACCTCATAGGAAATCATGTTCAGCTCTGTGTAATTTTTTTTTTCTAACGAACTAGAGTTCCACTGCTTGCTTCATCAAGTTAAATAAGCCTTGAAGATATGGATTATAATCATTTCACTTTTCTGTACAAATTGACCAAATGATTTGCCTCTCGAATACAGAGGATCAGTATTAAGAAACGCATTTCCTTTCTACCATGCAGGAGCAATATTAAATTAAATACACAGATTTCTCTTTATAAACATATTAAATATTTCAAGCAGTGGTATTTCAGCTTTTGTGTGATTCAGATTTTGTCTGAAAAGTAGTATATGTCTATGTGTAATTAAATGGAAGACAGAGTTTCTCAAGTAACAACTGGGAAAATTGGTAAGATTGGCAGGTTTTTGGTTTTTTTTACTTTTAAAGAACTCAAATTAGTACTATCAACATGCAAACACATTTGTCTCGCCTCGTGTGAGAGATGGTTGTTTTTTGCAATTAAAGATACAAAATTGGAAGATTTTAGGGGGAGAATATGCCCATAGAGTACACAGCTCTGCTTTACAGACTGGAGAAAATGATGTGCCATAGTCCATACCCACCTTTGATAGTGTAGTGTTCAATTGACAATAATGTATGTGTGATTTAACCAGGTTAAATATAACTTTTCTTAATGAGATGTTTCTTCTCTAGTTAGGAGAGGGGAAAAAAAAACATGTATTCCACAGCTTACCTGAATATCAGGTACAAGTATGGTCTAGAAAATGGCAAATTTCAGATGTGGCGGTATGTAGGGAATTTCATAGATGACATATGCATCAAGTATGTCTGTAATTATAAATTTTACTCCCAAATGCATTGGTATGAATTGCACTTACTAAAAAAAGTATGATTCTATGAAGACCGCTACTGTGCTTCTGCAGAACTTTTTTCTTCCTGATACCCAATAGATGAAGGAAGTCCCTTTTCCTCTCAGAATATATTTTGATGGTCTGGATTTCCTACAAGACAGATGTTTTGGGCCATTAACTTCTTAAATATGTTGCCATTCAAAATTGTTTCTTTACCTTCCATAGTTTCTTTCACACATATTAAAGGAAAAAAAAGGTTTTTAACAACCCCTTGTTAAAGGGTTATAAGGAGATGCGTCCAGAGCAATTTTATCAATCAGTAGATGGTAAAATAGGATATAAATGAAGTCAAGATGACTGTAAATTAAGATTTTAAATTCATCTCATATGCCAAGTGTGAAAGATGAGGTTTCTGAATTGCCTGTCTAAGACTTTTAAAAGCCAGTTTGGGGTATTTGCTGTTCAGACTGCACAAAGGGGGAGGGGCTGGGGGGGGGAGGGGGGGGGCGGAAATGGACAGTTATTCTGCAGAATGTTAAATAGCAATATGAAAAGTACTCCAAGAAAACTGTGAAGAGGGTAGGGCTGCTGGGCAGTTAAGCTTCTCCTTCATTTTATACCTTTTTCGTCTCTGTTCTCCATTCTTGAGCCTTTCTTTACTGTTTTGTTTTTTGGGGATTTTTAACCCCTTTCCCTCATTATTCCAAAGTGATATCTGTATTTGACTTTTATAAAATAAATTAATTTAAATAAATATAGATGACTACCCAAACTGAATGGATAGTTGATAGAAGTTAGAATGCGAATAAGAAAAATAGTCTTCTGAAGTTACTGGACTGGTTTACTGAGAAAGTGCTTCTTGAAGCTGCGAGCAACCTTTAGATACTTACAGATGGTTAATCTTCATGTTAATTAACTTGCATGTTTCCCAGTGAACCACTTAAAAGCACCAAGCTCTTAAGTATTCTGAAATAGACCTTGTCTTTTCACTCTTAAAACAGTATGAGTTTTGTTTTCTGTCTTACCGTCTGTATCTTATGTTTCCAGTGCCTCTTTGTTTGTATTTTCTTTTTTTCCCCCTTCTCTCTGTTTCACACACTTTGATGGCCTCTCTTACCTCTGTTTGTGGTCCCACTGTCAGCCAAACAGGCTGGGCAAGCTGGCTGAACAGGTATAGTGATGCATGTATGCTTGTAATGATGTAAAGTTAATCTGGTTCAGCAGTATTACTCTATAACAAATGTATGCCATTGGAGAGTGTTCATTTGAAACAGATCAAGCAAGTTTTTTCTTTTCTAAAGAAGTCCATTTTTACTCACAAACAGTGCTTGTAGATTAAGTACAAAACCTCGTTCTCAAACAAGACAGAAAGGGTGTTATAGCAATGATTATGATTACTGAATGGTATATTCCTAAAGACAAAAGATTGCACCATTAATCTGGTGTGGCTATCAGTGTCACTGAGCTTCAGAGGTGCTGCAAAAGTACAAAAGAATGTCATTATAACGACATTATTATTATTCTCCAGCACTGCAATCTTGATCTGATAACAGTGGCCTCATTTTAAATATTTCTAAAATGAGAAACTGTGCTATGTGGGGCAGTAGTCACTGAAATGTTGCCTAATTTTTAGCTTGAATATGCATTTAACTGTTTTTTCTAGTTGTCTTGAGATTAAATTCTGCTGGGGGAAAAAAAAAAGTGCCCTGGTTCCCATGTTGGGAAACGGTAAACCTCTCACCAGAGTTGATCAGAAGGTTTATCCTATGACTGCAACAGAGCTCTGCCTAGGCTGTTACTGGCAGGAGCCTTGAAAATGTATGGGTTGGTTAGAGTTACGTTCTTAATTAATTGTTGCGTGGTTCGATTTTTTTTCTTCTAACAAGTAGAACAGTTGAGCTCTGGGAGGGAGATTAAGCCTGCAGAAACCTAATCTCCTTTTTAATCTCCTTTTTAAAGGAGATGCTAACCAAAATAAAATTTAGAGAACTTAAGTTTTAAATTTAAAAATTTTTAAAACTTCGAAGACTTACCTGAATAAATACGTACAATTCATTTGTGCATTCATTTACTGATTCCAAACAACACTGAAGCTTTACGGCAGTCGCTCTAAAAAGGGGGGCTATTTTACTATATTTCTAGTAGATTAGGTCAATACTTTATAAATGTCAGTGAAAAAGAGCGAAGAATCTGAATTTATATGCTACGAGAATGAAAGCAGGATTTTCTGGGTTATGTTGAACTTGTTTCTTCCTTCTTATCCTTAGGGAACAGCAGGACCAGATCCAACAACAGTTTATGTAGATATGAGAGCACTTCGACATGACAGGTACAGATTATGTTGAACTGTTTAATGACTGTAGAAGAGAAGGTTCAGCCTTGTTGTATTGCATTGGTTTGTTGAAATGTTCTTGACATCATCACCAAGGACAAATCCTACCATGACTTGAGCAAGCTCTGTGTGCTGAAGAAATCTAACCATATGCTGGGCTGAATCAAAAGCAGCATGACCAAGCAGGTCAAGAAAGGTGATTCTGCCCTTCCACTCCACGCTGATGAGTATCTGCGGTGCTGTGCCTAGCTCTGGAGTCCTCAGTACAAGAAAGATGTATAGCTATTGGAGTGGGTCCAGAGGAGGCCACAAAAATGATCAGAACGATAGAACAGCTATCCTCTGAAGAAAGCCTGAGAGAACTGGGGTTATTCAGAATGGAGAAGAGAAAGCTCCAGGGAGACATTATGGAAGTCTTTCTGTACTTAAAGGGGCTCAGAAAAAAGATGGGGACAAACTTTTTAGCAGGACCTGTTGCGACAGGACAAGGGGTGATGGATTTAATGATGATAGATTTAAACTAAATATAAGGAAGACATTTTTTTACAATGAGTGGGGTGAAACACTGGCCCTGGTTGCCCAGAGATGTGGTAGATGCCCCATCCCTGGAACCATTCAAGGTCAGGTTGGACAGGGCTCTGAGACCTGCTGTAGTTTAAGATGTCCTTGTTCACTGAAAGGAGGTTGCACTAGATGAGCTTTAAAGGTTCTTTCCAACACAATCCACTCTGTGATTCTGTGATCACCTGTCTTGGTTTGAAAGACAGGTGTCTGCCAAGGAAGGCAGGAGCCCCCCTTGGAATGGAAATGCAAACCCCTCCCCTCCAAATGCTTAGAATTTTGAAATTAAGGGGCTTTCAGGCAAAGATATCAGGAGTAGGAATAACAGTTCTTTACTAAATATATATATATATCAAGGCGAACAAACAACAACACTAACTACGGTAGTAACAGGAAAAAACAGCACAGGGAATCCAGTCCCAACCTCTCGGGGCTCCCGGGGAGCAGGGAGGGCGCGATGGTCTCCCCGCCGCTCCGGAGCCAGCTCAGTCCCCACGTGGCAATGGCCGACGGAAAAAGCCCGCGTCACGAACCCGCCTGGGCAGCCGATCCCGGTGTCCAGCAGGGTCCTCGGGAGACAGCAGAGGGTAGGAGGAAAAGCAGGGGGTGAAGCAGGGACGAATTCTCTCCAAGCTGATCCCGGAGTCCAGAGGATCCTTGGTAGGCAGCCAGGAGAGCAGGAGACGCCGCAGGGGTGAGTTCTCCGCACCACGAGGGCAGCTTCTCCTCGAAAGCAGGGAGCCAAACCCAGAGAGCGAGAGAGCCCCAGGGGGCTCCACCCAACCCCCTTTTTCCGGCAGGCTGGACCCCTCCCCCTGTGGCCAGGTCCTTTTGTCCCTCTTAAGTACGGCCATTAACCTTCCTGACAAACAAGTATGGAAAAATTCTTTAAGACAAGAAGGAAAACAGAATAACTCCCCAAAACCCCAACATCACCATATACAAGGAACCCCACCCTAGAGAGTGACAGCTGTGTACTGATGGTCCAGAATCTCCTCCTCCATCACTTGTTCTGCTGTTCTTTTCTAGACCCTCACCTTACTTACTGTCTATTCATCACTCCTGTGTAATCTAGACTCATTAGCTGTTACTTATGTAACAAAAGTTGAGTTTGCCAGCTGGCTGGTTAGTCACAGAATCACAAAAACAGGTGGACAGGAGCTCTGGGCATCCCTTGTGCAACCTGCTGCTCAAAACAGGACCAGTTTCAAGACTTCTTCAGGTTACTGAGGTCCAGGAACAATTCAGTGCAGATCCAAGAATGGAGATCATCCTCTTTGGGTGTATGTGCTGAAAGTGACACACCACTCTGGGGAAATTTTCCTTACTGGTATTTCCCATCTTGCATATTATGTCCTTGGCTTCTTCTCCTTATGGTGTGCAACTCTGAGAAATCTGGCTCCATCTTCTCTATAATAATAATGCTTTAGGTAGTGGAAAAAATGAAGTTAGGATTTCCCTTAGTCCTTTTTTGTTTGTTTATTTGGAGTTAGTTTCTTGGGTATTTTTCTTCAGACAAAACCAATTCAATTCCTTCAGCCTTCCCAGATCCAATAAAAATTATGCCTTTACTACAGCATATCAGAACACACACATAAACGTGTACACACATGTCACCTGGAAAATTTACAAATACACGTCGTTCTATCAGACTCAATTCTGTAGTCATGATTTTGATATTAACTTGTCTCACAGTTAACTTAGTTAATACAAGTGCTGACAACACCATGTTCAGACTGTAAGTTTAGCAGGGTACATGTATATGCATAGTTGTTTCTGTACTTACTTTAATAAACATAATATCAAGACTTGGTGCATTTGCTTTATTTTCTTTTTAATTTACAATGATAAATTAAGGGTTTATGTTAACTGGCAGATTTTATGACTACTCATCTCTAATTTTTGGAAGCTTAAATTCTGGCTGTTAGAAGACAAGCTGTTCACCATCATTTGCATGATCCTGATCTGGCACTTAACAGATAAATGTAAACTACAGTAATACTCTCCTTCGTTAATATATCACTATGACTCACAGGGTATATATTCCTGAGTTTGGCCATAGCCTCAAAGCTGCTGCTGTGTTAGTTCTAGCCTAAGGGTGCAGGGATAGTATATTATGAAGTAATGTATAGGAGCATATATAATTTGTGTATATATAAAACATATAATAATGTATGATTCCTTGTATTCCTCTCCTGATGCGCTCAATTCTTGTTGCTTAGGCAAATGTACTCTCTTCATAAGTTATGCTACTAATGGGCTGCATAGTGTTGCTTAATTCTGTCTAGGCTGCTTGTTCTTCACTTTTTGTAACTCCTGCTGATGCTCTGCAGTGTGGCAAGCAGAGGTCCAGGAGAATACAACAAAGGTGAATTTAAAGTGACAGTGAAATTGCAACCTTAGAGCTCTGTTGGAAAAAAAGGTTACTCATCTCTCCAGAGAGTTTAGTTTCTGATTCTTAAAAGCAACATGGTCTATGAGAATGCTAATATCAAAGTCTTATATAACACTAGATATACTGAAACATGTCTAAGTTCATAAATCCTTGTACAAATGCATTTTCTTATTTTCTCAGGGTGCGCTTGGTAGAGAGAGGTTCTCCACACAGTCTGCCACTTATGGAGTCTGGGAAGGTGAGAGATTGAAAGCAATCCTTCCTCCTCATGACCCTCAACCTGGGTAGTGAGCTGCTTCAGCTAGATCTCAGTACAGAATCCGTGCAACAAGCTTCATTAATCACAGTATATCTAGGAGAGGCACTATAGAGAGCATGAAATGAACTAGTTAAAATGAAGCCAGGTGCATAAAGTGAAGCAATAGGATATATTGCTGCAGCTGAGAAAATTGGAGGCTTTTGTACAAAACACATTTTTCAGGTGTAAAACAAACTTCATTTCTGAAGCTGCAAAAAAGCTGCTTAGAGTTTAAGTGATTAAACAACTTGGTGTGAAGAGATGGTTAATATCTATGGTGCAAAGAGGAGTAGAAGGGGAAGAATTGCACAGACTGTTGACTTCTGGGTCTCTGCATTGTTAACTTTTGTTTTGATAAATCCAAGTTTTCTTAACTTCTATTTTAAATGTTTGCTTCTTATTCAAGATTCTTCCAGGGGTAAAAGTCATCATAGCACACACAGAAACCAAGGGACCTCTGGGAGACTCGCATTTAGGAGAGGTAGAGCTTTGATACTGTTGTACTTTGTTTAGCAGCAGTGATTAAATGTATAGATAAATCCTGTTAGATAAATGATTGTCTCTTGGCCACAATTTCATTCATGTGACAAGTGAATGAACTCTGCAGTGAGCTGGTATCATTTATGTACTTCTGTGTATGTCTGTATGGTTTCCTCCCTCTTCTTCCAAACTTGCATGCCAGTACCAGGTTATATCAGTTGACTAATCTGTGTCTGGCAGCTAGAAGAGGCAATGAATATCTTATGTACCCCAATCACTGGACAGTAATAATGAGGTAATTTGCTGTTTGGTTTAATAATTGTTGTATATACATCTGGATTTGTGTATACTAAGATACCTAGCTAACAGAAGATTGCAGGTTAACAGGTGTTCCAGTAAGCCAAATACCTAGCTCATTTTTCTCTTTACTATCCCCAATTGCATGTATATAAAGCTCCTTTTTGCTCCTTTTTACTCCTTTTTCCTAGTCATTTTCTGTGAGGCAGAAGTTAATAAATTATTTTAATAAAACTACTTCTGTCATTTGAGAAGCAGAAAAATTGTCAGCGAAACAGATTTTTTTAAATCAATAAATTATGCTGCCTGGGTCCGGCAAAATAACCTATGTTTATGTGGGAATGGTTCGCTTTCATTGTTTGTTTAGGTTTTTTTTATCCCCTAGATATGGGTAAGTAGTCCGCACAATGCTACTGGTTACTACACAGTGTATGGAGAAGAAGCACTACACGCTGATCACTTTTCTGCTCGCTTGAGTTTTGGAGACACACAGACCATATGGGCTCGGACTGGGTACCTTGGCTTTCTGCGCAGAACAGAACTTACTGATGCTAGTGGCGGTAAGAGAAAACAAATGTACTTAGAAAAGTATGTGGTTGAAACTCCTTTGGGGTAGTTGAACTAGCAAAGAGTAAGCAGTCCTGCAAGTTTATCCTGACTTCCATCAGAGAAAAGTGCTGAATGTAACAGGAATTGTTATTCTGTACATATTCACTGATTATGATGATACTGGATAATCATCCAAAATGAGAAATTCATAATGCGCTTTTGGCAGATTTAGAAACCGTGTTCATCTTCATTTCCACACACAACATAATATAAGCACATTTGTTAGAAGTACTAGAGCCTTTTTACTCACTTTTCCTCTGAACCTCTTCCCTTACAGACAGGATACAGTATTTCACTGCTGATCTAGAGAATATGAATAACATTGTCTTTCAGCAGTTTTAGGACATGCACAAATACCAGTTATTTCCCAGCATCTCAGAAGTCAAAAGTCCAGAGGAGTAACTTCTCCATTATTTTTTCCAGTGTAGGAAATAAATTGTTAAGCTGAATTCTTAAATCTAAGTCAAAATGTCTATCAACTCGAGAAATGTAAGTAGATGGAAGAAAAACTGATCTTTTTTCTGTTGAGACAGACCTTAAAGTTTGAGTCCTTGTCACTTATTAGCAAGTCATAGAATTTTAGAATGGTTTGGGTTGGAGGGCACCTTAAAGATCATCTAGTTCCAACTGCAATGCCATGGGCAGGGACATCTTCCACTAGATCATGTATATTGCTAATTGTCTGTGATTAGACTTAAATGAATGGTGGTATCTATATGGATAGAGTCAGTGTCTTCTCATTAATGTCATTCGATAATGACCCCCAGAGGGTTCACAGACACCTCTTACATTTCCTGTATTCATTCATGGTACAAGATAGAAAAGCAGCGTTACCATTTCTGTTTGGAGGACATGATGCACATCCATCCTACTTGCAGTCATCCATTATGTGAAGGAAGAAGAGTGACCAAGGAGAGCAGTTTGTTCAAGGTGTAGACTTTTGTTGAGGAACTACTCCACTTGCTGCAGTGGATACCAGTCCATTGTTCAGAAATGGTCTGTGGTGTAACTCTTGGATCTCAATTCTGAGAGAGTCATCCTCCAGTCTGCTGTGCTGGTGTGCTATTCAGTCTCCCTGGGGCTCTTGAGAAGAAGAAAAGTGAATGCTATTGTTCCAGATAGAGAAATCCCTGCAGCCTACTCAATTCCATCTCCTCCAGAGCAGTCCTGTGCGGGCTTCCTTCTCACACAGAGTGCCATCAAAAAGCAAAAAGTGAATTCTGGTAAAGTAACAGTCTTCATCACAGATATGTGGTATCCTTAACCCACAGCTAACACTATTACACAGAGGGATCCCTTCTTGTCACCGGGCCTCTCCACCTACAGAGTACAATGAGCAACTTACATAGTACAATGAGCAGTTCAGCATTAGCCAGCCCCTCCTGAGTCTTTGTTCCTGAAAGAATGTGGTCTCAGGCTATTGGTGGGAGCTGATGAAACATAGATCCAGCTCCCTGAAAAAGCTTTTACTCTGTCATCTTCCCCTTCAAAGCTGATAAAGCATGATAATAGAACACTCAACCAAGATGTTCCAATCTTCCCTTGCTTTTCTCCTCTGCTATAGAATCATAGAATCTGCCTGACTTCCAGGGCACATTGTTGCTTAGTGAAAAGTTCTGCTTTGATGGAATTGTCCATTCATCACTGTTCAAAGTGAAATGGTTCCCTGTTCTTGAGAAAGCTGATAGTTGACAGAAATTGGAATCTGTGAGCAAAGAAAAAGAAGTTGCAAGTGTCAAGTCACCAGATTACCATAGAAAGTTTTTGTGCCTTGTAGCTTTCTGAAAAATCATCCATCATAGAGATTTTTATTACTGTGGAACAATGCCAGTTGTCCTTTAATTTGTCAGCATTTGCAAGGCTATGTATGGTGAATTAATGGAGCAAGTATGCATGAAATAGTACAGCTTCCCAGCATGCTTTTTGACTCAAATTACACAATTGAGCAGAACTATAAAGCAGGCACAGAGAAAGTGAAGCTGAACTGAATAGAATAATAGGATGAACATGGCAATGTGGAGAGCATGTCCTTCAAGAAAGGTCAAGATTTGCATATTTAACCTAGTAAAGCTAAGGCTGAGGAGGGGATAGAGTTGGTTTTGCTGCATTAACTGTGGGGAACTTAAAAAGCTGAGAAGAATATTGTGACCATGAGGACAAGCTGGTTTTAAAAAGAAAAAGAAGTTACATTGGAAAACTGGAGTAATATTCCTGCTGATCAGAGGAGGGAAGTTCTCTGGTAAGAATAGTGGGACAAAAAGATTCCTTAACAAGGGATTGTGATTTGGTTTATGAACTATTAGATTCCATGAGAGATGAGGCAGAATTGGATGACACAGAAAATTTTTTTAGTCTGGTTTCATTTGCTTGGAGTCAATAGGCAGAAGTGCTACATGACCTCTTAATTCTCTTCTTTGCAAATGGTAGAGCTTGATGTGTATTATAGACTCCTCCTAGGAAGCACCAGGAACATCTTAGAAAATCAGGAATAAGCACATACAAATGGCCGTGTTTGTTCTATACATATAATGATGTTTTAAATGTCTGTGCTATATTGCAGAGAGGCATGACGCCCTGTATGTGGTAGGCTCTTTGGATGAAACACTGGAGCTCAGAGGAATGAGGTACCATCCCATTGATATAGAGACCTCTGTAATAAGAGCACATAAGAGCATTGCAGAATGGTAAGAGCCTCAGTATTAATTTTCTGTATCCTTTTATTTCTTCTAAAACAGAAGTCCAGCTCTGTGGAGCAGCATGCTAGACTGAGAGCGTGCTGTAAAGTGAACTCACTAAAACTTTGCTTAGAAACTACTGCAGTGAGAGTAACTGAAATATAACACTCCTCTTTCAATGCTGCTACTGCTCAAAAAAAAGCCCACACCTTTGCCAGTTTCATCTTCATAGTCTGAAAGATGGGGAGGGCAGGGTGCGAACAGGGCAACAGAACACTTGAAAGTTGTGTTGTTGACTTCCCTGTCTGTATCAGAATGTATGCACTTCATTGTGGTAAACACATCTCAAAGATTTCTTGAATGGTATCTAATGTACGTTATTCTCATTTGGTCCTAATGGATGATGTATGCCACTTGGCTATAGGTCCTCTTCAGTCTCAAAGGGGTAGTGCTTACTTGTAAGCTTTGAGAGGTTTTGTCTTTCCTTTAATAATCTCAGAAGATTTACACAAGTACATTAATATCAAGTAAGCACACACTGAATCTGAAATTTTAACAGCTCCCATTTTAATACTAAAATGCAAAGAACTTTTAAGTATGTGATTTTGTACATATAAGAGAAAAAGACCTACTTGTATTTTGCACATGGACAATTAAAAAACAAGTGGCAGAGAATATTCCCCCAACAAGTTACATCTTTAATACCTCTTGATTTATGAATATTTTCACATTACTATTATATCACCTGTTACCATTTATTATATTGTTCAAGTCCTTACAAAATTTATTTCCAGTATCTCTTTGATAACTAGCTTCCTTTGACTGTGTATTTTTTCTCTCATCTTTAATTGTATCATGCCAACAGTGCTGTGTTTACATGGACCAACTTGCTGGTGGTGGTTGTGGAGTTGGAAGGCGCAGAACAAGATGCGTTGGACCTGGTTGCACTGGTAACAAATGTGATTCTGGAAGAGCATTATCTCATAGTAGGTGTTGTAGTCATTGTGGACCCCGGTGTTATTCCTATCAATTCCCGTGGTGAGAAACAACGAATGCACTTGAGAGACGGATTTTTAGCTGACCAGTTGGATCCTATTTATGTTGCCTACAACATGTGAAATCAGAAAATCACATCAAGGCTAAAGCACCAATATCCAAATAATAACATGAGAATCCATTTTGTGTGTTTAAAAGCTGTTGAAGATCTTAGGAAAATGGAGACACTAATTTTCACAGACATTCATCTCTCAGACTGTATTTGCTTTCATAAATCCATTGAACCATTACAGCTGTCTTAGGATGGATATTTTACTGGAATTCCTGAAGGAAGAACTAGAACTATCATGGACCAATGTCATTGGGGTTTTTTTTACAATTATGAATGTCAGTCCTTGATGCACTACATAAAAGGAGATAAAGCGGGGTAGGGAGCAAAGACCAGCTGTGAGGAGGACTCTTGGAAATAATACTGAAAGTTGTGAGTAACCATTCAGAGTTCACCTTCCACGTGATTGTTTTCAATATATTGGCATTATCTAGGTTAGGACATAACTTTCAAGATTGCATACATTTCTACCATATTCTCTACTGTACTGAAAGGTATTTTGCACATATTTGAGATGTAAAAATGCAGTCTTTTTATTTTAAATCACTGAGTCATCCCCATTCAGAAGAAACAAATTAATTCCAGTCCCAGATTCAACATAACAATTATGCTCCTGTTCAGCTTTTTTTTTATTACTGAGCAAAAATAAATACTGCAACAGTAATAAGATTACTTACTGTGTCATGCTGGGCTCTGTAATGCTACAAACTTTATAATAAAATACAAATATCTAGTTTTAAGTACTTGATGCATGAGCCTTCACTGCTCTTGCTGTTGTAACTTCATGTTAAAGTTTCTTGTTTTCATAGCATTAGCTATTAATTACTGCCCTACGTAATGCCAACTATTTGAAAATTCATTCCAAATTGAACAGTTTCTGAATGATTTGTAGAAATGTTTACAAAGCATGGTCTTACATGGTTTTCCCTGAATATCCTGTGCTAAAACTTAGGATAGTGATTTTTTTCCACCATGGAAAAGATACTCAGTGTTAGTTAGCTTGATCTGCTGTAGTACAAACTTTAATTTTTGTTATAGTTGTGTTTAGACAGACTTCTTTGTTCAAGCTGAAATACCCAGGTGGTTGAGTCACACTGACTAATTAAGGTTTTGAAGTTTCTGCCTGATTTTATACTGCAGTGAACATAATTCAGAAAGAGAATGTGAAGTTATACAAATACTTGATGTATTTGAAGGTAAGCACTACTCTTTTTTCTTCTTCTTCTTTTTTTTTTTTTCTTTCTTTTGTCTTAATGCATGAGTTTGGCAAAAGAGACAGGTTTTTCTGCAAGGCAATTCTGCCAGGATCAGTGCCTAAGAAAGATGGATGTCAGTCTCCTGATATGAGGCTATCAAACTGACTCTTGGTCAAATAAACTATAAAATCTTCAGGAAAAAAAAAAAGCTTTCATATATAGTTGTGCTTTGCCCTTATGGTGTTTGGCTGTGGTGTATTATACAGCTGCATACTCATAACTGTAATTATGTACAGAATTTGTGTAACTTATTAAGTACAGCAACCTCTACCAGTAGACTATAGGATGCCCCTTATAAAAGAACAGCTGGCAAAAGGAAAGAACTACTTAACCCCGATTTTAATGTTGTAGTTTTTTAGCAAATAAAGCATTGTAAGATTTTTGTATTGGGATATTGATTACAGTAAGAGAAGTTGACATGTAAAGTAAATCTAAGTCAAAAAGCACATTAAACATTTCAAAGGACCTCTTGAAAATAGGACTTCTTGAATGTTGAAATATCTGTTCAATCATCTAGAGTACAGATTTTTCACCTGTTTTGGACAGTTTAATGCCTGAAGAGCTTTTTCTGCAAAATGTCATTACAATTGTTTTACAATTAAAGCAATTGCACATCCTCAAAGCCTGGATGTTCAAGTTTTATGTGTTTCCAGTACCAGAAGTGTCCTCTAGGGTCTGGCTTGCCTCCCCACCCATAATGGCAGCTGCCACACCGAGTTTTATAAACTTGGGCAGGAGCAGGATGGTGTTTAACATCCATCCCCTGAGCGTAGTACTGCTTATTGTACTCAGTGAATCCAGTGGTGGCTCTTGAAATAGAGCCAGTGATGAGATGGGAGAGAGGGGAGCCTGCTGTGCCACCTGTACACCAACCTGCCTTGCATCAGTGACACTCCCCAGAGCTGTCTGGAGTGTTCCCTTCAGAGAGAAGCACTGGACGACTGTGAGTCTGTAATCCACACAGCGCTAGACATGCCGACCCCGCTGAATGAGCAGATGGCAACAGCAAATACGCTCCCATGGCCTGCACCCCGTTTCGTGACGTCACTACAGCACGCAGGCGGTGCATGGGGGGAGGGTCCATGCTGCTGCACCCCGGGTGGGGCGGCGTGGTAACAGCTGCCATGGTACCAGACAAGTGTTTCAGCAAGCTGAGGCGCCAGGTGGGAGGGGCGTGAAGTCTGGTGCACAGAGCTGAGGCGTCGGGAAGGCCTTTGCACAGGCCAGCGCCCTGGCCAAGCACTGCTGGGTCCATACTGGGGAGAAGCCCTACTGCTGCCCCATCAGCACCAAGGCTTTTGCCTTCTCCTCCGAGCTGGTCCTCCACAAGTGCACCCACATTGAGGAGCAGCCCTGGGCTTGCCCTCTCTGCAGAAAGGCCTTCTCATCACATGTTGCCCTCCAACTCTAAGCCCCCACGAGCAAGCACAAATACCAATGCCACATCTGTGGAAAGCTTTTCCTCCAGTCCTTCTACCTGGTACACCACAAGGCTATCTAGACTGGCGAGAAGCCCTTCAAGTTCAAGGACTGTGTCAAACTCTTTGTGCCTCACACCTTGCAACCCACCATTCTATGCATACAGGTGAGAGGCCTTTCAAGTGCATGCAGTACACTTAAAGGCGGCAGGGTGGGGGGGGAGGGGGTAGTAGAAGGCAAGGCTGGTCCTCCATATCCACCTGCAACGGGGAATGGCACTACAAGTGCGACAACTGTGGGAAGAACTTCTGATCCTCAGTCCTTCTGGTGTCACACCAGCTATTTGAGTTGGACAAGAGTAATTTCAAGTGATCCACCTGTGGGAAGGCCTTCAAGCAGGTGTCATCCCTCAAGCAACACCTGAAGACCCATGAGACACAGGAACCTCACCGATGCTTAGTCTGCAGACAAGCCTTTTCCAGGTCCTCTTATCTCCAGCTTCACGTGAGAATGCACAATAAGGAGCGGCCATAACACTGCTGGGTTTGCAACAGGACATATGCTAAAATTTCTACCTTTGAAAAACATTGTAAAATTCAACAGTAGGCTGAAGAGAGGCCTGATGCTAGACTCAGGCCAATGACCACCAGGGCAAAATGCTGAAAACAAAAAGCAGAGGAAGAGACAGCAGTGCAGAGATGACACACTTGAGCAACCTCACCATGCTGACCCAAAACAGCAGCAGCAGTCAGAAAGGCTGTAGATGTCACTAAAACAAGAACCACTTCTTGTCCTTTACAACATGGTTCACAGGAGGTAGAGTGTCTGGTTTCACTTTTACCAAAAGAAAATTATATGCTGCACCAGTGTAACTCCAGAGCATGTTTCCATAGGGAATTCTTTCTTTGATGCAAGGTTCAGTGCAAACACTTCTCTAGGGTGCAGCACATACATAAAAGTCTGCTGAGGCTCCCTGCAGTTGGTGTTGGTGTGATAAATGCTCCGTGGTTACAGATCTATTCCATCCCATTCACAAGCCCCAGTTGTTTTCTTTCATGTCAGCAGCATTTTCTAACACAGACTAAAGGGGTTCCTGACCAAACCACCTGCTTTTACCCAGACTGAAAGACAGATGCTTCTTTGTCTGCGGACATCAGTTAAGTTGTAGTCTCTTAAACAAAGGCCAAGTTTTGTTTGAAGAGGCAAGAGAGGTGGTGCACCTACAGAAAAGAGTTGTACCAACATTGGGTTTAGGAAACAAGCAGGATTTTATCCTGCAAAATACAATTTGTTTTTGAAAGCACTGTACATAGCGAGAAGATAGCATCTTTGAGCCTTTTCTGTTTTTCTCACTGTTAATTATAACAAGGCATTGTACTTAGCATCCACATAATGCTGTGCATGAAGTGTGTTTAAAGCACATCAGGTTTTATTGCCCAAGCAACTTAACTTGACTCTGAAAATTAATGAAGACAGGTAATTAATCTTAAATTGAATGAGTTTGACATTGGAAATACCAGCTTGTAGTAAAGGTACAATAATATTTTTGTTTTACCTGGTCTTTGGGGAATGTAAAATGTAGTAACAAGGCAATTCTAAGCCCCATCTCCGTCTGAATTAACAAATTGCTGTAGTCCACAGTGTTTGGAATGCAGGATGAACTCTGACCTTGTACAGTAAAATCCAGTGTTGAGAATGTTTCAGAATGGAAAAACTGAAAATAAGCTCTAATACCCTTACTGTTGCAGTGCAGTAAATTTAATACCAGGAAGGGGGATCAAATTAAATGCCTGGATCACTTGCAGAAATACTGCCACTTTCTTGTGAAATATATTTTTCAGCTTGATGTACTGTGGCCTTCATGATAGAATATTTTAAAACATTGCAGGACTTGAGGCCTTCATGATAGAATCTTTTATTATTTTACAACCTTGCAGGTGGGCAGACTGTGGCTACTTTAATGACCTTGCTCTGTGTAGATAAAAGGAACTAACTCTAAACAACACCGGAACTCCTTGCTAATGAAGAAGAGCCTCTCGAGATAAGCTGAATCATCCCAGTTCTGTAGTTATTTGCCTGTGATACATCAGTGTTTTGAGACAAAGGTGAAAAGTACACTGTGAGGAAGACTGCGGGCCTTCCTCCAGAAGATCCCTGCCCAAGACCACCAGAGGGCAATGCGCAAGCGCAAAGGGGAGGAGACCTATGATAATAAGTTCCTGGAACTAACCCCACCTACCTCGCGGGAAGCATGAATATTGTGGTGGGTTGATCCTGGCACAGCACCAGGTGCCCACCAAGCCCTTCTATCACTCCCCCCGATCCCCTTCAGCAGGGCACGCAGGGAGAGAATAAGATGCAAAGCAAAGGGGTGTGGGTTATGATAGATAAGATGTTATTCTCTACTTCCTGTCCACAGGAAATGTCGGGCCGAGTCCAGGAAGCAGGGCTCCAGGAACACGTAGCAGCTGCTTGGAGGACAAAGCAGAATGCCCCCCCATCCTCCTCCTGCCCAGCCAGACCCACTACAAATATTCATGTTAAACTTCATGAATATGAATGATTTAGTGTAACAAATAGAGCTTGCTTAACCCCTAGGGCACGCATGTGCTATCCCCCATGCTGCCCAGCACCGTAATAAAGAATGCCTACTTAATAACAGCTGTTACTGAGTTTGTCTCCACTTCAGTACAGAGGGAGAAGGAACATGCTTCCTTGTCACTGTTATAAATGAGACCAAAATAGTCTTTAAATAGAAAAATAGAAATTTATTAGTGATGGGGAATGAGCAAGCAGCGCTGGGTGCGCGGGGAGTCTGCGCTCCACCAGCACGCACAACAAGATGTCAAGCAAGCAGGCATTTATTACACTAAATCATGAATATCCAACAGCATTAACTACATATTCATTCTGTGGGGTTGGATTGTAATCAGGTCCAGGAACTCGTTATCAGGGGTCTCCTCCCTTTGGCACTTGTCACCTTTTGTCTCAAAATGATGATTCAGGAACCAGAGGGTTGGTGTGATCTGGCTTATCTGCAGGTAGGCTCTCCTGTCTCCTGTCTCCTATCTTCCTGTCTGGGACTTAGTTCCCTTATCTACAAAGATCAAAACTACACAAGACAGGCTACAGGATTTAGGAGAACCTTGATAACTTTCGAGGCTATGGGAGACAAAACACAACTTACAACTATGTAAGACAAGACACAGTTTACAGTTATGTAAAACAAGCTACAGTTTACAAGGCTACTAGGCTAGGATTTATGATGATATTTACAACTCAGGCCTCAGCCAGGCCTGTATCCGGTGGGAGCAGGGATGATGTCCTGGAGGGCTGAGTCCCCAGTATAGCAGCATACATTTGGTACCTTTCCATACCTGACTTGGTGCTTTTATTAGAGCAAAATAGCTTAAGCAATTGGTACAAAGTTTGATGAACAAACAATTCACAGTTTATCACATCACTAGACTGTCGGGGTTGAGGAGCTCCTCACAGTGTCCTCTGAGCTTGCATTGCGGAGTTCTGGTGCGTGGGAGACGTGGCGCAGCAGTGCAGTGCTTTGTTTATGCAATTGCTTCACTCCATCCAACAAGGTCAGGAATGTTCCTTCTCTAGGGTCTGTTGAAATCCACATTTGATTTGTGGATGTTTTTAGGATAAATTATTTTTCTTGCTGTCAGCACATGGCCTATTGAATGATTCAGTTAGAATGCACTTTCATTGACAGTCAACAGATGAATTTTTTTTTAGATGTACTAACAGCAGTAATCAGCACTCCCAGTAAGATTAGATCTTATGTGAACTTTTTTTGGGGTGGTCTGTAAGTGCTCTTCCAGTGATGGTAATTCTGTGTCTGATCCAGAGAGGGGGGTCCCTTTCACAGATGCACTTTGCCTAAAATTATCTGGAGAGAGAGTAAAAGTGCAGATTCTAGTCTCCCAGAGCAAAAAGTAATGGCAGCATTTTAAACTACAAAAATTCATCAGAGGTACAATACAGCATGTGTATATATAATATATAATATAATATATATATATTATATATAGTATATAATACTCTATAGTGCACCCTCAGCAAGTTTGCTGATGATAGGAACCTGGGAGGAGTGTCTGATAACACCAGAAGGCTGTGGTGCCATTCAGCAAGATCTGGACAAAAGGTCTGTGCAAAGCATAAACTAATGAAGTTCAACCAAGAGAAGTACAGAGTCCTCCAGCTAGGGAGGAATAACATCACACAGCAGTACAGGTTAGGGGTTGATCTGATGGAAAGCAGCTCGAGGAAGAAGGACCTTGGAGTCCTGGTGAACAATAAGTGAACCATGGGACAGCAATATGCTCTTGTGACAAAGAAGGGAAATGGTCTCCTGGGGTGCATAAAGAAGAGTGCATCCAGCAGGTTGAGGGAGGTTCTCTTCCCCTCTACTCTGTCTTAGTGAGATCACATTGGGAGTATTGTGTCCTGTTTTGGGCTTCCCAGTTCAAGAGGGACAGGGAAATACTAGAGAGAGTCCAGCAGAGGCTGTGAGGATGATTTAGGGACTGGAACATTTCTCTTGTACAGAAAGGGTGAGAGAGATAGGGCTGTTTAACCTGGAGAAGACTGAGAGGGGATCTTATTAAAGTTTACAAATATCTGAAGGGTGGGTGTCAAGTAGAAGGGTCCAGTCTGTTTTCGATGGTGCCCTGTGATAGGATGAGGGGCAATGGATACAAACTGGAACACAGGAAGTTCCTCCTCACCAATGCACAGCCCTGGATGATCCTGGTAGCAGCAGTCCCACAGCGGCGCATTGCACTCCTTTGGCCTTACAGGTACATCTGCTAGTTTGGGCATTCAGGCGGAAAGCAGTGGTAGTGACAGCCTTGAGCTGTTTGGCCAGTGTCATGGTTTCTCACTGTTTCAGTGTCTCACAGTCCTCTCATGCAGGTCCCTTGACCTTGTTTCTTTTTATGGCAAAACCAGCGTCTAAAAGGATTTCAATTATTTTCTTACCTTTCTCAAAAACTTCTGCTGCTGTGTTACCCCACACAATGATGTCATCAATGTATTGCAGGTGTTCTGGAGCTCCACCTTTCTCCAGTGCAGTATGGATCAGTCCATGGTGAATGGTAGGGCTGTGTTTCCACCCCTGGGGCAGTCGATTCCAGGTGTATTGGACACCTCTCCAGGTGAAAGCAAACTGAGGCCTACACTCTGGTGCTATAGGAATAGAGAAAAATGCATTAATGGTGTTGATGATAGCATACCACTTAGTGGCCTTTGACTCCAGTTCATACTGGAGTTCCAACATGTCTGGTATGGCAGCACTCATTGCTGGCATAACCTCATTCAGGCCACGATAGTCCACTGTTAATCTCCATTCCCCATTACATTTCTGCACTGCCCATATAGGGCGGTTAAAGGGTGAACGCGTTTTGCTAACCACCCCTTGACTTTCAGGTCAGCTTCTGGATAGGAGCTACAGAGTCTCAGTTGGTGCGATATTGTCGTCAATGCACCGTTTCAGTAGCAGTTGGCACTTTTTGATCCTCAACTCTCATCTTACCCACAATGGCAGACTCCTCTGAAAGGTTAGGCAGGACAGTCAGCTGTTTCTTCTCCTCATTCTCTACAGCTGCTATACCAAAGACCCATAAATACCCTTTTCTGTCCTTGTAATACCCTTTCTTGAGGAAGTCTATGCCAAGGATGCACGGAACATCTGGACCAGTCACTCTACAGTTCTTTTCCTGTTTATTCCCAGTTAGACTCGCTTCAGCCTCTAGTACAGTCAGTTCTTAAGATCCTCCCATTCCTCCAGCAATGGTAACAGATTCAGTCCCTTTATGATACAGTGGCACCAGTGTTGTCCCTCTCCTCCACCTGGCTGGAGGCAGGGCCCCTCTAATTCCAAGGGTAGTGTCCATAATTGGTAACTGGGTTTGTATAGTTCACAGGGTTCACATAGTTTACCTGGTTAACAGGGTATATGTAGATCACAGGAATTATACCATTTACAGGATTGACACAGTTTACAGGATTTCTGTTGACTACAGGAATCACATTTTCATTCCACCTATTCACATTTTGACCCGAGGCCCATGTACTTGGACCAGAGGACTGCTCATAGCAGACTGGAGCAGCCTCCCTTCTGGAAGAATTCTCTCTTCTCTTTGTTTTACCTTGTAAGTAGAGTGCTCATGCCTGTAGAGCAGTGGTAGGTTTTCCATCCCATCTGCTCATTTTCTCTCCAAAGGCACAGAGAAGAGACCACAGGGTACGTCGTGACATGTACTGTTACTGTTTAGCTGGTCTCGAAGAAGAGTGCATTCTCCTAGTGGCTTCAACACGGGTCCACTGAGGGGAAGAATAGGATCTGTTCTCCCTTCTCTCTATTTTTCCAATCAGTTTTTCAAGTGATCTCTTGGTTTCCTTAGCCATCATTTCCAGGGCTAATACACGGACCTGTAGAGGACCAGAGACATTGTCTTCATACTGTCGTGCTCTCCTGGACACTTCTGCCACAGTTGGTACCTCGTCATCTGTTCCCCAAACCAAAGCTGACAATGTGTGGGAATATGCTGATGGGGAACTCTGCACAAACTTCTGCAAGATGGGTCGCTGGCATGGGATTGCATCAGGGTTCGCTATTTGCCTATCACCATAAATGCTGCTGGAGCTGGAACAACTTCAGTGCTTGTCGTGGGAGTTGGAGCAGCAGCAGAGCTTGGGAGTTGGAACAGCTCCAGTGCTTGTCGTGGGAGTTGGAGCAGCAGCAGAGCTTGTTTTGAGAACAGGAGGAGCAGCAGCAGGGCTCATGGGGGGAGCCTGCAGAGTATCAGAAATTGCGGTGCTTGTTTTTGAAGCAGCAGCAGGGTTCGTTGGAGGGGCCTGCTGAGACTGAGTAGGTGCAGTGCTGTCACTGTTTATACCGGGAGTGAAGAGATGCAGCAACACAAAATCAGTAAAGAGAGAGCCAGGAGAGGAAGAAGAAGAAGAAACTTTATTAATTTATAACCCCGTTTTATATACCCTAGCCCCATAGGGCGACTGGTCAGTGATCACCCATATCCTAGGGTGATTGTCTAAAGTCCTACAACACCTATTTAAAAATATTTTTCCAATGTACCATATACAGAACTTAACAAAACACCAGGTGTTGGTCTAGCTTACAAAAAACATCCTACTATTTTTCATAACACTGGTGAGAAAGGCAGGATTCTCACCAAAGACACACTCGCTGCCCAATTCAGTGCAACATAAACCAAAGATAAACACTACAGGAAAGCAGAGGCTTTCACCCAAGAGCTCTCAGATAAACAGTGTGAACAAGCAAACAATAGCGTAATGCATATGTCAGATAAGGGAACAGTATAGCATTTAGCTCTGAAAGAAATGCTAAAAGGACATGAATTGACACTGCTCTCAGAAACGATATCATTTAGGCAGTCTGTTTTAGTTTCCAGTTCTTAAAGACATTCAGGAAAAAAGTGATACTCTCTGAAGCAAGTGAACTGGAACTTGAACTATCCAGACAAACTGTCAGAGCTCTGATTGAGCCCCACATTGGATGCTAATAAATCTGTCACAGTTTAGGGTCAGTGCAGCCCCTTAGACCTATAACAGATGCTCTCTGTTAGTCCCCCTCCTTCCCCAGAGGGGAAGAGAAAGTGACTGAGAGAGACTTAGCGATTAGAAAACTAGAACAGCTTTAATGGAAAAAAAAACCTAATAATAATAAAAATGGAATATATATAAATATATACAAAACCAGTATCGAACCCAACCCCCCTCCGATGGTAATTACATCACCATCACTACTGATCCCGGGGAGCAGGCAGCAGGGGAGTCCCAGACTGGGCCTTGCAGCAGATGGGAGCTGTGTTCAGGAGCTGGATTCTGGTATCAGGTTCAGGAACACACAGACTGGGATCAAAGGCAGAATGGACAAAGGCCTCCTTGGATGGTCCGAGGAAGGAACTAAAAGAGGACCTGAGCCAAGCCAAGAAAAGCTGGCAAAGAAGTCCAAGAGGGGAGAAGAGCCCCAGACCATTCAGATCCCCCACCTTATACCAAATATGACATATATGGGATGGAATATTTCATTGGTCAGTTTAGGGTCATCTGTCATGTCCACTCCTCCCTGCAGGTGCAGCCTTTCACTTTCTGCACCCACCAATGTGGTACACAAGATCCAGCAGTGGCCTTGGTCTGCATACCAATCCTTGGTAGTAACTCTAAACACGAGGTGTTATCACTGCTAGAAGCAGACACTGTCTGTGAGAACAGGCTACTGCCTTCAGAAAGCGCAGTAAGTTAGAAGAACTGAGCTGAAAAGTAAAATCACTGAACAAAATGAGTTCTGTTGTCACTCAAACCAGGACAGCCAGCCACAGTGATACCAGGGAGGAGATGAAGGGTTGATGCCCAAAAAGAAACCCAGGGGCATGAACTGAGGCAGTGCTTCAGTCTGCATCCTCCAGCCTTCCCCTCTGACAGTGCACGGCATCTGGAGAGCTGCATTCTGCCTGGGATGAAAAAACACATTTTTCAACAGAGACCATTTGCAGCCCAGAAACCAAAACGTTTTATTCTCACCATTTCCACATGCTCTGGAGGCTATGACTGGTATACATTAAAGCACTGTGGTCACACGGAGTAGATCCTTCTGACTGAGCCTGGTACATCCCAGACACAGAAGCTGTCCCCGGCCTAGAAGCTTCATGTTTTCACTTCCAGTTCTGCAGGCTGCTAAAAGCCGGAGGATTAATTGACAATAGAGAAGCCTGAGCTATTGGATCATTATGATTTGCCTGTCAAGCCAAGGGTGTTTTGATTTGCCAAGAAATAAGTGGATTCTGCTGAGCCCCTGTGATGTGACAGGTGTTTTGCTGCCTGGGTTAGTACCATGCATAGAATGGTCAGAGCCCACAGGAATCAACAGGCACCTTTTTCATTCAGCTCAGAACCAGGCTTCTGTAGACAGACCCTCTACATCACCTCTTCAGCACTTGAATTTCTCTTTTCCCTTTGCAACCAAGCTTGGATTGGAGAGTCCATCTACCTCCAGCCCTGTGCACATCCCCTGAAGGAGCCTGGGACAAGGCATTCACGCACCACATTCAGCCAGGTTGGTTCTGGACAATGTGCTTTCCTGAGCTGTGTGTTTCTTGTTCACAAAACTGCAGAACTTAATAAGCTGATTAAGTCTAGCACAAGCTTAACTCCGAGGAGTCCCTAATAGCACCCAGTCTTTCTCCCAGTGGAGCAATGCTGCTCTGCATCTCCAGAATGAGCAGAAGTTGCTTGCCTGCTTCCCACTAGCTCACTCAGGCTCAAAGAACTCAGGGCAAGCAGCAGTGATCATTGCAATAAAGGCTACAAATTCCTGGAAGTTGCACTCTGCATCCACATTTCTGTTCAGTGCCTCCATGACTTTGTCCACAGATTCATGGTCTTTAATCTCATGAAAGTATAGAAACAGGAAGACAAAGCTGGGGATTATCAGAACAAGTCCCAGACAGTAATAAGTCCCTGCTTCTCGGGTGCTCTCACGTCTGAATCTCTGTTCAGACACCTCCCAAATAGCTCATGGCTGTTTTCTATCTGTGTTGGGGCACCACCCTGCACCTGCAGCAGCATCTGCACAACAGTGGACCCCCCTGAAGCAAGAATCTCAGCCATACCTGTGCTGCTGGCAAGGGATATCTTGAGACTCTTGGGGAAAGGCTGTCCTCCCTTCCCTGGGAAACAAATTTCCATAGTATCCAAACCAAACCCCAGCCCCCAGTGCAGGCTGTTGCCCTTTTCCTGCCACCTCCTGCTGCTGTGTAGTTGAAGAAGTGTTTAACACAGGCATGAATAAGCCTTTTCCTCTGTGCTTGCTTCCCTTGGGAGATGGAGTTAGCAGAGCCTGGCAGCTGCTTGACATGGCTCCCTGAGCCCAGCCAGGCATGTTGTGTGGAGGGCAATGCTCACACCAAGGAAATGGGTCAACTCGTTGTTAATGAGCTCCTTCAGTTCTGATTTCTTCAGCTTGTGCTTTTCTCCTTCCTTCCCTGAGTAATGGTGGAAGGCATCAATGGTGGCAATCATGGCCTTCTCCAGCTCAGATGTGGTAACAGTGTGGCCCTGAGGTCAGAGGGAGTGATGCGTGTGTTAGCCTGGGCAACCTCCAGCAATGCCTTTTGCTTTGCAAGTGCAGCCACCCCAAAGCTCCCCCTGCATGTCAGCAACACTGATCCTCGCACTCAAAATATGCTGCTCGAAAGCACTGATAGCAGCTATCAGTTCAGGCAGGAAGATCCTGAAATACCTTGGCTCTGCTTCCAGGAGCTCTCAAGGACAGGAGAGCAACAACACCAGGAGTGCCCAGTACAGAACTAGCCCATGCCAGGAGTTGACACATCCTCTGGGATTAATGTGAGTTTGGCACCTCAGGTCCCTGTGTGGGAAAAGTGTAGGGAGGGAAAACAGGGAGGAGAGTCTGCAAAGACCTGGTGGCTTCCCTCAAGGTACTCCTGCACTTTCTTTATGTGTGGACCTGGCTAGCAGGTGGCGTGTTGTCACTTCACCTTTTCTTTGGCTTAATCCATTGCTTTGTTCTCCTTGCTTGGGAGAGGGGCAGGCAGGGGTTTTATTTCTGCATATGGAGCTTCAGAAAGGTTTTGCTGTCCTCTCTGTCACAGGTGCTCTCACTTGCCTGCAGGCCTATCTCCAACTGAGCAGTTGGAGGAACTTGGGCAGAAACCAGTTTTGATGAGTACCAGCAGGGAAAAATAAGCACTTTTCTAACTTCCCTCCTCCTGTATTTGATCTGCGGAACCTCTTGGGAATGTTAATAATTGTGATTTCAATGTTTCCTGCAGGTTTCACAGACAAATCAAAGACAGACTGAGCAAAATGGGAGAGATGCAAAACCATTTTCCCAAAAGCTGTTGCATGCACTGACACTGGGGAAAAATAAAAGCCTTATTGTCTGGCATTCATTTAATTCATAACCTGAATTCCTGCCCTGTGGCCTGGTTTCTGTTTCACCACCATGAGGCCTGACACTGAAGGCAATGAATCTCAGCTTCTCATCCCATGGCAGAACTTTCAAGCTGACAGCCTCCCCTGTGCAGCAGTGAGTCTCTAAACTGTAGGACTGTTTCAAATCAGGTAGGAGATATTCCTGAAAGACTTCATTGCATGCATCCTAACATTGCATACTCGTGGTTTGCCTGCACCCAGCTGAGCTAGCTGCCAGTTGCACTGCCTGCATCCCATCAGCAAGGCAAAGAGTTTCAGCTCCCTGCTGGCCCCTGCTGTAGAGGCAGAGCTCAGAACTGCAATGGTGTTCCCCATGCCACCTCTCTCTCAGCAGCAGCCCACCTGCTCCAACAGCCAAGCACCTGCCCCAGCATCCCCCAGCCTCTCTCACCTCCCTGCTGGTGGTGGGGCTGTGGCACAGCAATGCAGTGTGACTGGACACCCTGGGGACTCCAGCTTCTTATGCCCTAGAGTGGAGAACATGTATTGCCAATGGCAGCTGGAGGCATGGGCGTCTAGAGCCAGGCACTGGACCCATATTGCACAGTTATGCACACTGTGCAATGATGCACACAGGCACAAACTGACTAACTGCCAGCCCACAGCTATGGACGTGGGAGCCATAGCAGAGAAAGCTGCTGTTGTGAGGAAAAAAAAACCCCAGAAACAACTGGCCAGTCAACAGGAGAGCCAGCCTGGTGACATCACTTGTTCTGCAACACTCATCCACAGTAAAGGCAATGAATTTAGAACTACAGCTGGACAGATGTGGTCAGAGCTGGGTTGGGGTCCTCAACACTTGCCCCAAGACACCACACAGCCAGGCCCAAGAGGGTAGTAACAATGGACCCCACCTTGTCCCTGTTGGTCCTGTCCCAGGGCTTCAGCACCCTCTGAGGCAGAGGTTTTTCTTTGCCTTTGAGAAGAATGTCCATCATGGCACCTTGTCGCTGCATTCTCTTGTCACTTTATGTGCACTTCTGTGACATGTCTGGCTGCATCTTCTCTGCCACCCCATGAGGCTGTGGGGACAGTGGGACCCTTTGTAGGGGAATTGCTATTGTATCAGGTTACAAGTGGCTGAAGAACAGAGCTTGTGGCAGCAGCTCCTCCCTGATACCTGCCAGAGGGACAGTGCCAGGTTCTGCAACATGCCTTGACATACCCTCACAAAAAGACGTGTCAAGTGGCTTTAGGTTATAAAGCTGCTCTCACAAGGCTGTCCCCTGGCCCGTAACTGTGACACCACCCTGTTGTCTGGGGGGGATGTCAAGAACCTCCTGGCTGCTGTCCATGTCATGGGCACATGGGAGGAGGTGATGCTCAGAAGTCCTCTGCCAGTCCCAGCAGCCACCATGGGTATTAAATGCATATTTATTTAAACCCAGGAGCTGTAGACTTCCCTTTCCAACAGAGACACCCTTGCAGGCTTGTGCACAGAGAAGGTGCTGCTGTGGAGGTGATGATTTTTTTTTGTGGGAGGCAGGGGGCAGCCTGGTAGGGAAGGGGGATCTGGAGAGGAGCAGGTGTAAAGCAGCAAGAGCAGTATCTTTCACCCAGACTGCTCCTGGTGATACAATACAAGTGAGGGGCTGATAAACACAGATAACATGCTGAAGAAAGCATGTTTTCCACTGTGTTTCTTTACCTAAACACACTATTTCCCAAGAATCAGATGGGATGACACAAAGTTAAAGCTGTCTGGTTTCACCGGTGCAGCATGTTTCCATTTATGCATTTTTCACTGCATCACAGGATCCATAATTGCTTTATGTCTTAGGCCTTGGTTGAATTTCAGACTCAGTATGACTTGGGACAGGTCACCACTGTTATGACGACAGCTTAACAATATCTGTAATAGAAAGCCTAGAGGTCACATTATCACAGTCAGCTCTTGTGGAAAATATGAGGCATATAAGAGCCTTATAGTTATGCTTGTGGGGTAGGATGAAGGTCTGGACCTCTTAAAAAATGTACCTTTGAAGAGGCAAGGTTTCTAAGCCAATACAGTTCCTGGCAGTTCCTGTGTTCCCTAAAGTTACCATGGGATGTGAGCACTGAGACGTACCATGTTACTTAACAGTTTTTTACATACTGCTGTGAAAGAAATGTGTCCAAGTTGATCATTTCCTCACATCAGCTCTTGAAAACATTTGTAATATCTTAAAACACTCATTTGGGGGAAAATAATTTTCCTGGTATTATGATTGACTCTAAATACAGGCCTGACCACTGGAATTCTCACAGTTGTTATAAATGAGACCAAAATAGTCTTTAAATAGAAAAATAAGAATTTATTAGTGATGGGGAATGAGCAAGCAGCGCTGGGTGCGCGGGGAGTCTGCGCTCCACCGGCACGCACAACAAGATGTCAAGCAAGCAGGCATTTATTACACTAAATCATGCATATCCAACAGTGTTAACTACATATTCATTCTGTGGGGTTGGATTATTATAATCAGGTCCAGGAACTCATTATCATAGGTCTCCTCCCTTTGGCACTTGCTCATTGGTGTCTGGTGGTCGTGGGCCGGGGTCTTCAGGAGGAAGGCCCCCAGTCTTCCTCGCAGTGCACTTGTCACCTTTTGTCTCAAAATGATGAGTCAGGAACCAGAGGGTTGGTGTGATCTGGCTTATCTGCAGGTAGGCTCTCCTGTCTCCTGTTTCCTATCTTCCTGTCTGGGACTTAGTTCCCTTATCTACAAAGACCAAAACTACACAAGACAGGCTACAGGATTTAGGAGAACCTTGATAACTTTCAAGGCTATGGGAGACAAAACACAACTTACAACTATGTAAGACAAGACACAGTTTACAGTTATGTAAAACAAGCTACAGTTTACAAGGCTACTAGGCTAGGATTTATGATGACATTTACAACTCAGGCCTCGGCCAGGCCTGTATCTGGTGGGAGCAGGGATGATGTCCTGGAGGGCCGAGTCCCCAGTATAGCAGCATACATTTGGTACCTTTCCATACCTGACTTGGTGCTTTTATTAGAGCAAACCAGCTTAAGCAATTGGTACAAAGTTTGATGAACAAACAATTCACAGTTTATCACACAGTTATGGCATGGGGGAAGTGTGTGTGTGTGTGTGTGTGTGTGTGTGTTGAGTCTGTCTCAACAATGGTATGTTGAGTCTGACAATGACAGAGTTTGTAAACAATCTTGCAATATTTTAATTTTTTTCCAAAGGATATTTGTTTTTGCTTAAGAGATGGTGTTGGGGTTTTGGGGAGTTATTCTGTATTCGTTCTCTTAAAGAATTTTTCCATACTTGTTTGTCAGGGAGGTAAATGGCTGTACATACAAGAGAAAAAAGGACCTGGCCACAGGGGGAGGGGTCCAGCCTGCCGAATAAAGGGGGTTGGGTGGAGCCCCTGGGGCTCCCTTGGTTTGCTCCCTGCATTCGAGGTGAGGGGAAGCTGCCCTCGTGGTGCGGACAACTCATCCCTGCTGCCTACCAAGGATCCGGCGGGACACCGGGATCAGCTTGGAGAGAAGTCGTCCCTGCTGCGTCTCCTGCTTCTCCTTCTGCCCCTGCTGTCTCCCGAGGATCCTGCTGGACACCGGGATCGGCTGCCCAGGGGGTTCGTGACACAGGCTTTCCATCGGCCATTGCCCCGTGAGGCCTGAGCTGGCTCCGGAGCAGCGGGGAGACCATCGCGCCCTCCCTGCTTCCCGGGAGCCGCCCGAGAGGCTGGCACTAGGTTCCTGGTGCTGTTCGTTGTTACTACCGTAGTTATTGTTGTTTGATTGTCTTGTTATATAGATATTTAGTAAAGAACTGTTACTCCTATTCCTGATATCTTTGCCTGAAAGCCCCTTAATTTCAAAATTACAAGCATTTGGAGGGAAGGGGGTTGCATTTCCATTCCAAGGGGGACTCCTGCCTTCCTTGGCAGACACCTGTCTTTCAAACCAAGACAGATAGCTATAAATGGGTCTCTGTCAGCGGGAAAGAAGCAGCATTTTTCTCCATTGACAGCAGTTTGATCTGGTAGATATTTTAGCTCTGTCAGCCAAGAAATGCATCACAGCACATAATTTTTTTAAGGAGAGACAAGGTTCTAGCTTGGCCTCATTGAATCATTTTCTGCTGTCATTCTTGAAAGTGACCTCTTCTTAAAATGGAGCAGAGAAATTAGCATTTGCCAGGTCTCTCAGAGAACCCTTCTGTAGTGGGGCTGATGAAGGTTGCAGAGCAGCTGGTGCCAATGGCTGTGACAACGGTGCATCGGCGGCAATATCGCACCAACAGAGATTCCCTGATCCCTATCCAGGAATCGATTCATCAGCTGGTGAGCCAGGGCGTGATTAACAAAACTCATTCACCCTTCAACAGCCCCACGTGGCCTGTGCAAAAGTCAAATGGAGAATGGTGATTGACAGTGGACTATCATGGTCTGAATGAAGTTACACCGATGCTGAGTGCTGCTATGCCAGACATGCTAGAACTTCAGTATGAGCTGGAGTCCAAGGTAGCCAAGTGGTACGCCACAATTGACATGGCTAATGCATTTTTCTCCATTCCCATAGCACCAGAGTGTAGGCCACAGTTTGCCTTCACCTGGAGGGGAGTCCAGTACACCTGGAATCGATTGCCCCAGGGGTGGAAACACAGCCCCACCATCTGTCACAGACTGATTCACACTGCACTGGAGGAAGGTGGGGCTCCGGAGCATCTCCAGTACATTGATGACATCATTGTATGGGGCAACACAGCAGGAGAAGTTTTCAAGAAAGGGAAGAAAATAATTGAAATCCTCCTGGAGGCCGGTTTTGCTATAAAACGAAGCAAGGTGAAAGGGCCTGCGCAGGAAATCCAGTTCCTTGGAATAAAATGGCAGGATGGGAGTCGACACATCCCGATGGACGTGATCAATAAGATAACAACAATGTCTCCACCAACCAACAAAAAGGAGACACAGGCTTTCCTGGGTGCTGTGGGTTTCTGGAGAATGCATATTCCAGATTATAGTCTCATTGTGAGCCCGCTCTACCATGTGACCCGGAAGAAGAATGACTTTAACTGGGGCCCTGAACAGCAACAGGCCTTTGAACAAATTAAACAGGAGATTGTGCATGCAGTAGCCCTTGGGCCAGTCCGGACAGGACCAAATATCAAAAACATACTCTACAGTGCAGCTGGGAAGAATGGTCCTACCTGGAGCCTCTGGCAGAGGGCACCTGGGGAGACACGAGGCCAACCTCTGAGTTTTTGGAGTCGAGGATACAGGGGATCTGAGGCCAACTATACTCCAATGGAAAAGGAGATACTGGCGGCATATGAAGGAGTTCGAGCTGCCTCAGAAGTGACCTGTGCCAGGGTCAACCCACCACACCTGAACAATCTTGAAATTCTCTTTCCTGCTTATTCTTACTGTCCATTTCACCCCAAATAATTCTGACTTCTATATTTTACAGGGAATAATCTGTAATGATCTGATGCACTGGCTGATAGGGTGGGAAGGAGCAGCAGGATCAGGTGTAAACACCAGAAACCTCAGCCCTTTCATTCTTCTGTTAGTGAGCAGCTCCAGGCAACTTCCTTGATCATTGTCTGGGCTCATATCCTAGCAAACACTGTTCTCCTGGCATGGGTGGTCCATGACCTGGCCTCTGACAGTCCAGGAGATCTGATGTGGGTCTGAGAGCTGGCTGCACTGATACCCAAAGAGCTTAAATTATTTTAAAATTCATGGCACTGATCTTTGAACAGGAGAGTGTAACCCTGGGGCTCCTTTCCCCAGGGTCAGTAGTTCTTTATCAGAACAGAACTTTGGGCTGGTGTGTTTAAAGAGGGTTCTACAGAGCCCAAGACCAAGCAAAACACTTCAGCCCTCTGCCCGTCTCCCTCTCCCCAGTAAAAAACAATATGGGCTCTTCATAGCAGGCTCAAGGAGAAAAGCCAGTACATTCCTTTGTCTCTCTGGTGTGTGTGGCACCAGGCTCTGACAGACCACAAGACAAAGGCTGGCAGTCATTGAATTGAGAGGAAAAAGTAATGAAAGCAGAGGAATTTGGGTGGGAGGGGGAAGAATATGTTCTGGTGCCATAGGGGTATGTTCCAGTCCCAGCACAGAGAGCAGAGTTTCAGAGTGCAATGTTCCCTGGCTCCGTGCCATGATCACTGTGTCCATTTTTAAACCTACAAACATGACAACTAGAGATGAGATAGGGTTTTTATGGGAAGCATCGAATGATGCCTAGAAACAGAAACACCAGGGCATATCTGGGAATTGGGCTGGTGCTTGTTGAAGTTGGAGGAAGATGATAAGCCCAATTTTATGCCATTCATATATGTCCAGAGGGCCCAAGGGGTTTTGTCTGGCCTGCATCATCTCCGCTGGCCCTGTGCAAATGTTGTGTCTGCCTGAAGACAGACTGTGTAGGCTCCATGGGATGAGCAGTGGGTCAGGTTTTTTTCCCCACAGAATAGACTCACAAAGTTAAAATTGTGCCTCCCTATTAAGAACTACAGGCAAAAGTAGCTTTTCATCCACTATCTCATAAATCTTAGGCTGTGCACTCTGACTGCCATTTCCCCCAATCCCTTCATTCCCCAGCTGTCTTCCCAGAACAACCATGCTCTGCAGTTGCAAACGGGCAGCTCTGAACCCTTCTGCTGGCCCACCAAGTACTGTAATCTTGGCAGTTTTTGTGACCCCTTAAAAAACCATGGAATAATGTTTCCTTGCTGCTACTGAATTAAATTCTCTGGAGTTGAAAACACTGGGATGCTCTTACCTTGTCTGAACGTGACCTGAAGCTTAGATCAGTTCCTGGATGAATTCAGCTGAAACACTAAGAGACTAGTCTTAAGTTCATTAAAGATAGATAGATAGATAGATAGATAGATAGATAGATAGATAGATAGATAGACAGACAGACTGTCTCTCTGGCCCCTGGTACAGACAGCAGCTTCAGCAAGAGAGGGCTGCAGGCTTGCTGGTGAAGCAGGATGCTGAAGGCTCACGCCTTTTGCTGCATGGAGCCAAGTTACCTTAACAGCAACAGAGGAAACAAGGAAGGGGTTTTTAATGTTTCTAAAACACCTGTATTTCTGCTTACAATATTTCTGCTGAAGCAGTGACCATTTCAGGTCTATCTTCTCTCAAAGGAAAGGCGGCCATAATTAGACTGTGTTTTGTAAAATCTGTTCTATCAGATTACTTTTTATACAAACTATATCATGGCTTTAAAATACCTTTGCAATTTTTCCTCTAGCATCATAGCAAATAGTATTTGTCAGGTAAGACTTTGTGAGCTGAGTCTCATGTGCTGAACTGCAATAAAAGGGCAGAAGTGTTTGCTTCTATGAGCTGACAGCATCCCTTTCTCAGGAGAAGACTTTCAGCTTCTAATGTCTCCTTCAAGGAGAGAGGCCACAAACAACAGGAACAAAGTGTTACCCTGCCAACTGTGGTCCAAACTTCATACAAAAACTAGTATAAATATAATGCCTAAGTAACAGGAATTTGGCAATTATTAAAAATAAAAGTTTCATAATTAAAATGGAATTTCTAAGCCAGACAGGCTGTATAGAGATGGAAAAATAAAATCAAGTTGTCCTGGTTTGAGTGAGAACAGAAATAAATCTGTTCAGTAATTTTACTTTTCAGCTCAGTTCTTCTAATTAACTGCACTTTCTGAAGTCAACAGCCTGTTCTCATAGACAGTGTCTGCTTCTAGCAGTGGTAACACCCTGTGTTTAGAGTTACTACCAAGGATTGGTGTGCAGACCAAGGCCACTGCTGGATCTTGTGTACCACACTGAGTGGTGCAGAAAGTGAAAGGCTGCACCTGCAGGGAGAAGAGGACAAGACGGGTGACCCTAAACTGACCAACGAGGTATTCCATCCCATATATATGTCATATTGGGTTTAGAGCTGAGGGATCAGGAGGATCTCAGGGCTCTTCTCCCCTCTTGGACTTCTTTGCCAGCTTTTCTTGGCTTGGCTCAGGTCCTCTTTTAGTTCCTTCCTCGGAGCATCCAAGGAGGCCTTTGTCCATTCTGCCTTTGATCCCAGTCTGTGTGTTCCTGAACCTGGTACCAGAATCCAGCTCCTGAACACAGCTCCCATCTGCTGCAAGGTCCAGTCTGGGACTCCCCTGCTGCCTGCACAGCATCAGTGGTGACGGTGATGGAATTACCATCAGGGGGTTTAGGTTCCATACTGGTTTTGTATATATTTGTATATATTCCATTTTTATTAATTTCATTTTCATTAAAGCTGTTCTAGTTTCCTTTTCTAATCGTTAAGTCTCTCTCCCTTATTCCCTTTCTCTTTCCCCTTTGGGGAGGGAGGGGGACTAACAGAGAGCATCTGTTATAGGTCTAAGGGGCTGCCCTGACCCTAAACTGTGACAGATTTATTGGCACCCAACATGGGGCATGATCTGACAGTTTATCTGAGTAGTTCAAATTCCAGTTTGCTTGCTTCAAAGAGTATCACATTTTTCCTGAATGTCTTTAAGAATTGGAAACTAAAAAAGCCTGCCTAAATGATATTGTTTCTGAGAGAAGTGTCCGTTCATATCTTTTTAGCATTTCTTTCAGAGTTAAATGCTATAGTGTTCCCTTATCTGACATATGCATTACGCTATTGTTTGCTTGTTCTCACTGTTTATCTGAGAGCTCTCGGGTTTGGGAGATGGGCGAAAGCCTCTGCTTTCCTGTGGTGTTTATCTTTGGTTTATGTTGCACTGAATCGGGCAGTGAGTGCGTCTTGGTACTATGGGCATTACATACTGGATTTTATTACTAGGAATACTTTTGTTTTCATCTCAGGAATTTATACTGTTCCCCACTATGCTAATCTGACTACACCAGTTTTTAGAACTCCAAATTGTGAGGATTGTGGACATGGTTACTAACAAAAGATCATATTATTATTATTAATTTCTAATATCTTCACTGTGTGATGTCTGATTAGTCATCAGTGCAGTAATACACGTTGGGTAGCCACCAAAAAACGTAGATTGGGTGCCGCTTCCCTGAGACAGTCTGTGATACACTGTGTATATAGGAAACATGCTGCGACTGTTCAGGCTCCGCAGGCCCCCCCAACGAACCCTGCTGTTGAGCCAGCTCCAAACCCAAGCACCATGGCTACTCAGTCTCCACAGGCCCCCCCAGGAGCTGCTGCTCCTCCTGTTCTCAAAACAAGCTCTGCTGCTGCTCCAACTCCCACGACAAGCACTGGAGCTGTTCCAACTCCCAAGCTCTGCTGCTGCTCCAACTCCCACGACAAGCACTGAAGTTGTTCCAGCTCCAGCAGCAAAGCCGGCAGCTACACTGACAGCTACTGTGGCCACTCCCACTCAAGCTGCACCTGTACAAGGTGCTCCTGTGAGGAAAAGAAAACGAACAAAACAGCCAAGTCCAGCAACAGATCAGGGAGCTGGTCCTTCCCAAGCTGAATCAGAGTATGAGTCAGAACCAGATGCAAAGCCTGATGTCACTGCAACTGGAAAGAAACACCTAACAAAAACAGATCGCCCAGTGTGGTCAGATGACAGTGGAGCAGGTCCTTCTAAAGCAAACCCATCAGATGTGGAGTCATCAGATGGAGAGGTTACCGACAAACCTTTATACATGAAGGATCTGAGAAATCTGAGAAAGGACTACAGCCATCATGAAGGTGAGACACTGAACACTTGGCTGCTCCGATGCTGGGATAATGGGGCCAAGTCCATTGAACTGGATGGCAGAGAAGCCAGGCAGTTGGGATCCCTGCCCAGAGATGGAGGCATTGACCAAGAGCTTGCAAGAAAGAGCAACACTATCAGTCTCTGGAGATGACTCCTGTCAGCTGTAAAATCCAGGTACCCGTTTAAGGAGGACATTGAATTCCGGCCAAGCAAATGGACCACCATGGAAAAAGTTATTAAGTACCTGAGAGAATTAGCTGTGCGACAGGTGATTTATGGTGATAGGCAAATAGCGAACCCTGATGCAATCCCATGCCAGCGACCCATCTTGCAGAAGTTTGTGCAGAGTTCCCCATCAGCGTATTCCCACACATTGTCAGCTTTGGTTTGGGGAACAGATGACGAGGTACCAACTGTGGCAGAAGTGTCCAGGAGAGCACGACAGTATGAAGACAATGTCTCTGGTCCTCTACAGGTCCGTGTATCAGCCCTGGAAATGATGGCTAAGGAAACCAAGAGATCACTTGAAAAACTGATTGGAAAAATAGAGAGAAGGGAGAACAGATCCTATTCTTCCCCTCAGTGGACCCGTGTTGAAGCCACTAGGAGAATGCACTCTTCTTCGAGACCAGCTAAACAGTAACAGTACATGTCACGACGTACCCTGTGGTCTCTTCTCTGTGCCTTTGGAGAGAAAATGAGCAGATGGGATGGAAAACCTACCACTGCTCTACAGGCACGAGCACTCTACTTACCAGGTAAAACAAAGAGAAGAGAGAATTCTTCCAGAAGGGAGGCTGCTCCAGTCTGCTATGAGCAGTCCTCTGGTCCAAGTACATGGGCCTCGGGTCAAAATGTGACACAAGTGGTTCCCCTTCCATCAATGCCTTTAGGCAAATATTGCCATAAATTATCTGAAGTTTTTGGCATCCGCAAGGAACTGGAGATACTTACGTGAAGCTCACCACAGACAGGTTCATTATGACAAGTTTTTTTCTTCAACGAAAAACAAACAACAAGCTATTAAGCCCCAAATACTACACCTATAGCAGTGAACTTCTAGAGTTCCCTTTGTCAGTTTAGACTGTGCAAGAGAAACAACACAGCTCTCCCTAGTGAGGACCAGTTGGTATGAGGCTCAAGTCAAAGTTATTATCCTCATGCCATGACACCCCCGGGGAGTACTCCAGCATTGTAAGTTGTTCAGACATAATTCTGCTGTGACTGAACACTGACATGGCTGAACCTGTGTGTGACCTAAGCCTAGTTTATAAAATAAATACCAAATTAATTCTGTAATTCCCAAATAAAATTACTGTATCCTTGTCCTGCTTTGAGTTAGAACAGAAAAATTCTGTTCAGTGAATTTACTTTTCAGTTAAGTCTCTTCTAACTAACTGCACTTTCTGAAGTTAGCAGCATGTTTTCACAGGCAGTGTCTGCTTCTAGCTTAATGTTTAGAGCTACTAACAAGCATTGGTGTGCAGACCAAGGCCACTGCTGGATCTTGTGAACCACATTGGAAGGTACAGAAAGTAAAAAGACACACCTGCAGTGAGTGGACAGGACAGGTGACACTAAACTGACCAACGGGGTATTCCATTCTATATATGCTGTATTCATTATACAGCTGAGGGATCACAAGGGTTAAGCCTCTTCTTCAATGGCCAGCATCCAAGGAGGATTCTGTCCATTCTACCTTTGATCTAGCTTTCTTTTCTAATCGATAAGTCTCTCTCCCTTATTCCCTTTCTCTTCCCCTTTGGGGAGGGAGGGGTGTTAACAGAGAGCATCTGTTATAGGTCTAGCAGTCTGCCCACACCTGAAACCTTCATTGAAGAGCTATTTGCTAGCAGAGGAGCATTTTAAATTTGCTGTGTAGTGTGTGAATACTAAATAAGTATTAATTCACAGGCATATTTCTGTCCTGGGGTGCTGATGAGTGCCACATTTGGGAGCAGCTCTTTTATTCCTATGTCCCCCATTCTCTCTGAGGCCCCTGGGGACTGCTGTGCCAAGCAATGCACAGACATGGGAGTGCTCCCTGCCTCCAGGGCCTTAGAGTCAAGGTTGGATTTTGATTACAAGTATTTTCAGCCATGAATTTGGGCTTTTCTACCTGAACTTTCCACTGTCTTAGTTTGATCTGCAGTAGGAAGGAAGCCAGGTTGCTCAGAAAGGCAGCAGGAAGACATTTTATTGCCATGTTTATGAAAGTACGCATTAAATTCCCACCCAGCCCTTCCAACACAAAACAGCAGCAAGTAAATTATCTCTGGCTCACATGCATCCTTCCCAGGGCAGAATTTGTAACATGTGTTTTAAAACCAGTGCATTTCCTTGGAGGGACAGGGATAGTATGTCTGTAGACCGATGTCTGCAAGAGGAAAGAAAGAGGAATTAATCTGTGCTGAGGATATGCACTCTAAGTCCACTCCCCACAGCTCTGAGATACGGCTGCAGGGCCCCAGCCTGTGTTGGGAGGGTTTGCCAGTCAGACATGTCCCACAAAATCCCATTTGCAGCCCAGCTGGGTGCACCTGTGCTGGGGGCACCAAGGCACAGCTCACAATGAGGATGCCTGACTCAACTTGTGACATGATACCAGAGGTGAAACTACCACCCATTCTCACCCCAGTATTTTTATAAGGGCTGTCAGACCCTTGTGCTCATGACTGGATGTGCCATATGTCTGTTTCCCTGTAGCCCCAGAGCTACATCCATAAAGCGTAACAAAATTTTTATGGGTGATACCTCTGCCTGCTGCACTCCCTCCTCATCTCGTCAGGGACCTGATATTTAATGGGTACCCGCCACCTGAGAAGAGCTTTGCTGAGGATGGTGGTCGGGGGTGCTGCTGTGCTTTCAGAGGGTGCTGCCAGCATTGCCTCTGCTGGGAGGTTTCCTGCAGGTTTGGTGAGCAAAAGCTTCTTGCTGAGACAGCAGTACCTGGTGGAATGCTGGGCAGCTGGGGAGTGTGGGGGCAGTGGGAGAGTGGGCACCCATGGGCCAGGGTGCACCATTTTCATGGCTGACACTGCACTGGGACATGGCATCCTCAGCCTCTTGTGGTCTACAGGGACATGGGCTGGGCACCCAGGCTCTGCTGGAATTGGTTTATTATTTCCCTTGTTAAAGAAGGGCAGCTTGAACCTTCAGTTTCCTGAGAAGAGTGTCAGGCATAGAATCTCATAAAAATAAACAATTTAATAGAACACTACAGCAGCAGGGTCAGCTCAAGCTGGGTGCCTCTAGAAAGGGACCCCAAACAAAGAAATCCCTGTCCATTTATACCCTTACAGACCCTGCACCCACCCTTCATGTGATCTCCACACACCTTCCATGTTAGTATCTCAACACCCATTAACAATGGAAACCGCATGCTCAGGGTGGTTAGAGGTAGGGACAGTCACTCTCAGGGTTGATGCTGTTGCACAAAGGGCCAGTGTGGCTGCTGGGGACTGCAGGGGAATGGCACTCCTGGGGAAGCAAGCACGGTCTCTGTGCCTGAGCAGACACATGGGACACAGGAGATGGGTCCCTGGAGGCAAAACCAGAAGCACGTCCCCACACGGTCACGGACAGCAACACCATGACACACCCTAGGGCCAGGCATTGGAGCTGGTTATGCAGCTGGGGCTGATGGGTCCAGGGGCAAAGCCATTCAGGTGAGGCTGGGTCCTTAGAAAGAACCACTAGTACTAGGCAGTGAAACGCCATCAACACACACTCAATTGGGTGTGTGTCCATTGATACCAACCACCCACTTGTCTGGCATTGCCAGGAGCTGCTGCTCTTGCTGCTTTACACCTGCTCCTCTCCAGATCCCCCTTCCCTACCAGGCTGCCCCCTGTCCCCACAGAAAAACCCATCACCTCCACAGCAGCACCTTCTCTGTGCACAAGCCTGCAAGGGTGTCTCTGTTGGAAAGGGAAGTCTACAGCTCCTGGGTTTAAATAAATATGCATTTAATACCCATGGTGGCTGCTGGGACTGGCAGAGGACTTCTGAGCATCACCTCCTCCCATGTGCCCATGACATGGACAGCAGCCAGGAGGTTCTTGACATCCCCCCCAGACAACAGGGTGGTGTCACAGTTACGGGTCGGGGGACAGCCTTGTGAGAGCAGCTTTATAACCTAAAGCCACTTGACACTTGTCTTTTTGTGAGGGTATGTCAAGGCATGCCGTAGAAGCCGCCACTGTCCCTCCGGCAAGCGTCAGACCGGAGAAGACTGAGGCGATGGCGGAGGAGCAGCATCCGACCCACCCCGAGAGTACATTCCGCGGACCTTCCCCTCCCCATCCACTGACACCGGCCTTCGGGGGCGGGGCTTAGAGGCGGGGCTGTCAGTCCGGCTCGGAAGCCCCATTGGCTGTTGCCCGTGAGGCGATGTCGGCCCAGGGCGGTGCGGCCCCAGCCCCGGTCCGGCGTTGATGCTTAGGGGGACGGCGATGGCGGTGGATGGCGGGTGGGTGACGGTGAGCCGCGGCGCAGAGGAGCCGGCGGGGCACAGAGGGGAGCTGTGGCTAACGGTGCCTGTCTCCTGTAGGGCGGTGCGGCGGCGCGGTTGTCCACGGCGCACACCAGCGGCCACAGCGCTGTCCGCGTGGAGGCTGCTCTGCGAGGGCGGCCGGCAGCGCTGGCACTACCTGGGCGATGGCGACGGAGACGACGGCGAGCGGCGGCCGCAGACGGCGCTGGAGGAGCACAGCCTCGGCCTGGACACGGTTCGGGGCCAGGGCGGGGGCCGGGGCGGGGGCCGGGCGGCAGGGCCCGGGTCGAGGGGCACCCCTGGCTGAGGTTTTGTGGCCCCGCAGGGTGAGACCCTGAGGTCCTTGCGGCCGGCTGGCAGTGCCGCGGAGGCTGCCCGCAAGGGCATGCGGTTCTACGCCGCCCTGCAGGCCGAGGACGGACACTGGGCTGGCGACTACGGCGGGCCTCTCTTCCTCCTGCCAGGTAGGCCTCATGGGACACCTTACCTGAGAGGGGTAAATGTGTGACATTTTGTTTCATATAAGACCCAATATGTGATTTTCCAGGTCTCCTCATCACATGCCACACTGTCAAGATCCAGCTACCAGAGGGTTTTCGGAGAGAGATGGTGCGCTATCTTCGCTCTGTGCAGCTCCCAGATGGAGGCTGGGGCTTGTGAGTAACAAAGATGCTTCCTTTAGTGATGGCACCTCCACAGTACAGTACTTGGAACTGCTATCAAATCTGTTCAGGCTTGTGGAGTGGGACTTGGCAACTGTGATACCTCTGGGTTGCTTGTCTTGCTTGTGTAGTGCTTTGTCACAGAGGTGGCTGGAGCATCAAGTCTGGCTGCATCTCCTCTGTGGTGTTATATCCCAAAGCATCATATGTGACTGGGTAGGGCGGAACAATGTTTCTCCCTGAGTAGTTGGATCTCCTCTTTTCCACAGTCACTTCTGCATCCCACTTCATCCTGACAAAGACAGCCCTGTGCAGTGGGTTGTGTCTGGCTAATGCTAATAGCTGGCTAATGGCTATGCTGTCTCTGTGTACGTGCATGACAGGCATGTGGAAGACAAATCGACAGTGTTTGGTACAGCACTCAACTACATAGCCCTGAGGATCCTGGGGCTTGGACCAGATGACCCTGACATTGTACGGGCCCGTGTCAATCTGCACAGCAAAGGTCAGCTTCGTTGTGCTCAGGACAGCAGCTGTGGGGCTGGTACTCTGGTGAGATGGGTCTGTCCAGACCTGAGGGTTGCGTGGAACATGGGCCACTGCCAGTGGCAGTGACGCAACTGTTGCTCTTGCTTGCTCTTGGTGGCACCTGCATATTCAGTTGATGATGGGAAGTGCATTATGGTTTGTACCATTGCCTGCTTGCCCTTTTTCAGGACACGTGTCCCAGCCTGAGTGGCATGCTTCCAAACATGGGGAGAAGTGGACCCTGCGATGGGGAAGAAAGCAGGGATCTGGCATGGTTGCATTAACCCTGAAAGCTGATATCGCTCTCTGCAGGAGGTGCTGTGGGAATCCCTTCCTGGGGGAAGTTTTGGCTGGCTGTCTTGAACGTTTACAGCTGGGAAGGAATGAACACACTTCTCCCAGAGATGTGGTATGTGCCACTCTTGATGTAGAGGTAGAGGATGTTGTCAGTCCTGCCACCATCCTTGACCCAGAGCTGTCCTAGGTGCTGGTGTTTGCTGGGATAGCTCCAGCTATGGCCTGGGACTTGAGAGTGCTCAGGCTGCTTGTCATCTGGGTTACCAGCAGCAAGGCCACCCAGTGGGTGCATAAGCAGCCAGTTAGTGCTGAAGGGAGATACTAGAGCTCAGCCCTGTTAGCTTTACTCACAGGGTCTCTGATACATCTGTATGCTCCCTGACTGCCACCAGTATCTTCTGCTCTTGTGGCCAGACAGAACTGGGTCTCAGCAGGACAGGACAGCCACATGTAAGGCTGACAGCTCTACCCCTAACTTATACCCTCTTCAATTATTCAATTATTCAGAGGCCACTTGGTGTCAGATAGAGTATGTTATTTTTCTCAGGGTAAATCAGGGACTGCACAGTACAAAGGGCTGCTGGTGCTTTATCATCAAATGCACTTAATTGTAAGTCTGGGCCTCTGCCTTCACTTGGGGAAGAGAGGGTCCCCTGAACTTATTTCTTCTTTGCCCTTTTCTCTGAGCTCAGGATCCTCCCTGCCCCATGTCAGCTGTGCCAGGAGCAGTATCTGCTGGCTCTGGTGTGTACAGGGAGCAGCCCTGTTGTGGAGGATCTGAGCTAGACCAGTCTTTGTGGATATCCTCTTCTTTTCTCCTGTAGCTGTACCAGCAGCAGCAGCAGATCTGGTACAGGGGATAGGGAAAGGCATGGTCTGCTCATCCTCCTGTCAGCACACTGTCTCTCTGTGCTGCCGTTGGTCCTCCTTGTTCTTCACAGTAACACCTTGTCTGTTACAAACAGGCTGCTTCCTACATGGTTCCCAGCCCACCCCTCCCGGCTCTGGTGTCACTGCCGACAGGTTTACCTCCCCATGAGCTACTGTTATGCCAGGCGTCTGTCAGCAGAAGAGGATGACCTTATACGGAGCTTGCGACAGGTAAGGAGCTGACCCTGGGGAAGCTCCCCAAAAAGGGTACATGGCTCCTTGCCCACCTGCTGTGTCAGCCATGTCCTTGGGGGACAGTTTTTGGCTTTCAAAATGACAACTCTTGTACCTACACAGGCTCTCCAGGCAGCAGAGCCAACTTCCAGCAGTAAGCTGCCTCTGTGTGCTTGCTCCGATCTTTCCAGGCTGATGCCTTTTGTTAACTTGTGCCAGGAGCTGTATGTGCAAGACTATGCCAGCATAGATTGGCCAGCCCAGAGGAACAATGTGGCTGCCTGTGATGTGTACACCCCGCACAGCTGGCTGCTGGGAGTTGCCTATGGTGAGTGCAGTGTTGGCTGGGCAGGAGAGCATGTGAGCTGGTGGTGGTGGAACTGAAGATGCTTTTTACCATGTGGGCTCTTTAGGGTCTACAACCAGCTACCAGTGTATCCCATAGAGCTGAGATGAAGATGTGGATTCTGTGATCCTCCTTGAGAGAAGCAGGGCCTTGTGCCCCAGTCTTTGGGCCACTCTGAGGCAGAACAGTTCCCATGCTTTCCTCAACTGGTCATCATGTGAACAGTAGTACAGGCTGCCACAGAAGTGAATCTGGTCACATGGGGTGGGTTTTTCATTGCATGGGCCTTTCTTCTCCTGTAGCCATCATGAATGTGTATGAAGCCCACCACAGCACTCATCTGCGGCAGCGAGCCATTACAGAGCTGTACGACCACATCAAAGCTGATGACAGATTCACCAAGTGCATCAGCATTGGGCCGGTAGGACATTTAATGTCAATCCTTTAAAATTCTTGTCCTTTGCTCTTTAGGGACCAGCATGTGGCCCCCCAGCCCTTTGCTATTGTGGTATGTAACCACAATTGCTAGATCTTGCTCAGGCACAACTTCTGCTGCTCCTAGTGCTCAAGTGCTTAATGATATCAGGGCACAAATGATGCAGAGGACATGGCGATAGCTGTGGTCCTGATGAGCGGTACCTCTCCTATGGTCCAGGGAAATGACCCGAGGGGAAGCTCTGGAGTAATCTCATAGTGCCTGCCCCACAAACACTGAGTGGGGCAGGCACCATGCTGACTAATGCCACAGATATATGTCCCTGCTACTAGTAGAAGCTGTACCCAGAGCAGTGACAGTGCTGCTCTTGACAGATTTCCAAAACGATCAACATGCTGGTTCGCTGGTTTGTGGATGGGAAGAACTCCCCAGCTTTTCAGGAGCATGTTTCTAGGATCCCTGACTATCTCTGGTAAGGGCTGAGCATGGCTTACCTGGCACAGCGCAGGGCTCTGATCCCTGTGGAGAGCACACTGTGGCTCCCAACCTGCTTCCTGGCACTCTTGCTCTGCTTGCACTGCAGCACTATGTTCTCTCCTCCCACAGGATGGGTCTTGACGGCATGAAGATGCAGGTGGAGTGCTGTAGGAGTTCAGCTGTGACTGAGAGGGACACTGATGTTTTGGGGCAACTCATGGACTAATGGGATAGCTTGTTCACTCTGAGCCTGGCATCTTTTCTTTGGTGCCTGGTGGCCTTGGCCGTCTCACTGTCACTTCCCCTGGCTGTGCCAGGAGTGAGCAGTGTTCACCTTGCTAGTTTGCATCACTGTGGCTGTGATCTGAGAGGGCAGCTCTGGGACTCCATCCCCTTCATCCCTATGGGTCCTGGGAGATGGAAAGGCGGAGGAAAGCCCCTGATACTGCATGGATCTGTGCTTTTCTCATAGCTGTTGTGTCCCTTTTCACCTTATTGCTAGCTACCTCTCCTGTTCTGGCTGTAAACAGAGCAGGCTAAAGCAAATGTCTCATTTCCTGTTGCCTTGCTGTATCTGAGCTGCTGCATCTGTCCCCTCTATGCCAGTACTTCAGCTGTGATGCTGAGTGACATAAAACTGATGCTGAGTGACACACAGTGTGGAGGGAGCTAATGGGATAATGCAGGAGGATTATGCTGTCCTATAGACCCCCACATCTGGGGTCAGACTGCTGCCAGCACCTGTCTTAATATCTATTTTCTCTTTTCCAGGGCACAAATGGATCCCAGCTCTGGGATACTGCCTTTGCCATCCAAGCCTTCTTGGAGGTAGTCCCTGAGTGCTACATGCTGCCTTGGGAAAATGGTCTCTCCTGGCACATCCCCAAATACTAACAGCTCCTACTGTGTATCCCGTCAGACCTCTGCCCTGCCAACATGGCACTGTATGACCGGGCCAGGCAAACACACATATTCTCAGAACTGAGGTGGGGTGCCCAGCACAGCTGGTACAGGCCATCTTTGCCAGCTGCCTTTGAAGCAGGATGCCACAGCACCAGCTGAGTGGGTCAACTTAGACTTCTCAGTTGCTGCAGTCTTGCAGTGAAATTCTGGCCCTTCCTCCTTGCTCCACTTGGCCCCAGAACATTGTCATTTGACAGGGACAATGTGCAGATCTCCTGCTTTTCTGCATTTGGGCAGAAACAGAGATGGTGTGCATGCTTTTTTGGAGAGGTGTGATTGCCCTGGTAAGCCCTTAAGCTGCTCATGCAAATACCTCTCTCACTGATGCCAGCAACAATTGTTGGTTCAGTTCTCACTGCAGAGGTTTGTAATGGAAACAGTAAACAAAGTAGGAATGTAAATCTACAGAAAAGGCTATATGAAGGTCCAGGACCTTGTGAACTAGGTCAGCGGTTCAGCAAGGGCCCGACACATCCTCTTCTTCTTGAGGGCCATGTTTGGTGGCCACAAATCCTTGCTGACTGCACACCTCTGTTTCTAGGCAGAAGCCCAGAAGATGCCTGAATTCATGTCCTGCCTCCAAAATGCCTATGAGTTCCTCCGGTTCACCCAGGTGAGCAGTCAGTTGGTGGTGTCTCACATGCTGGCTATGCAGACTTGTGTCTGTTATCTTCAGAAGAGCTCTTCTGAAGGACTGGACTAGCAAAGTCGTAGAGATAACCTCCTGTTTTCTGCTGAGAAGCTATATTTGCTCTGTTGCTGAGAGCTATATTTGCAGTATGGATGTGGGACCAGGGATGTTTGAGTTGGCTGTCTGGACTAAAAGAGGCTGGAAAACAGAGCTTAGGCTTCTTTGTCCTTCATCCTGTCTGGTGCACGCATATTTGAGGCACCTTTCTGGGAAACCCCGAGTCCTTGGCTAGTGACTGCTTGAACTCAGCTCCTGCTGGACAAACCAGTGGGCCAAGGTAGGGGGTTGCCATCACTAGCAACTTGGTGCAGAAGCAGTCATAGGTCTTGCTTATGGTGCTGTCAATGAAAGCATTGTTAGCAAATGGCTCCCTGGCAGGAAAGCACCCAAAGAAGGGACTTCAGCAACATTTGCTGACACCTGGGCAAAATGTGATTTCTCTTCAGCACTCCCTGCTCCAGAGCTGGCCTCTTTCCCTCTCTGTCTCCCTCAGTAAAAGACAGATGGTTCCCAGTACCACGTGGTTCTGCATCTGCAATGGTTTCAGCCAGCGGTCCTGTAGTCAGGCACCTACACTCTGCTCTCATTTGTTTCTTATCTTCTGCAGATCCCAGAGAACCCACCTGACTACCAGAAATATTATCGCCATATGAACAAGGTATGATGGCTGGAACTGGTCTCTGATGATGCATGCATGCATGAGGTAGAAATTTGGTCAGAGGGGATGGGAATGAGGGGCAGCACCTCCCCCTGTAGAAGAACAGAACAGATCAGATGGAGGTGGTGAACCCTCTTGACTTCTTTCCAGGGTGGCTTCCCCTTCAGCACCCGAGACTGTGGCTGGATTGTGGCAGACTGCACAGCAGAAGGGCTGAAATCAGTAATGCTGCTGCAGGAAAAGTGCCCCTTCATAGCCAAGCTTATCCCCCCTGAGCGCCTTTTTGATGCTGTGAATGTGGTAAGTGCTGCAAAGATTAGGGCCAAGGGAAATGTGGGCAGTGAAACAGCTAAAATATAAGAAGTCAAGGCCTGATGACTTGTTAGATCTGGTATTACTAAGCTAGTACAACGACTTTGACCTGATATGGCAACACCATATTTACTATGATACGGAGCTATACATGTGACATAATGTAATGGTCCAGATTGGGCCTGCCTGTCCACATAATTTGGGACCTGTCTTGTTTGCCAGCCTATTGGACTTGTGGGTCTGACTTTGTCCTCACACCTGGCTTGGAGACAAGACTAGGGTGATACTGTCCAGCCCCAACCCCTCTCTCTGCTGGACAGTTGCTGAGCATGAGGAACTCAGATGGAGGCTTTGCCACATATGAAACTAAGAGAGGAGGCCACTTACTGGAGCTGCTGAATCCCTCGGAGGTGTTTGGTAAGGGGAGCTATGTGGGCTTGGTCAGCCTGTTCACTGTGAAGGGACACAGTGGACTGGCCTTGCCATGCCCAGTGGGTGTTTCTCTCTCTGTGAGATAAGTGTGCCCTGGGTCCAAGGGAGAGGTTGGCAACCTGTGGCTCGGAGATTCCCCAGTGGAGGGGCTGTTGCACTGATAACTTTCATCTGCTGTCAGGTGACATCATGATTGACTACACCTATGTGGAGTGCACATCAGCTGTCATGCAGGCTCTGAGACACTTCCATGACGAGTTCCATGAGCACAGAGCCCCAGAGATCAGGTGAGGCACTAAGATGAGAAGTGGGTAGGGGAGGAGTCCCATGATGCCTGCCGTGGCCTCTGTTGTCACAGCTCCTGCTGAGCCTTGTCAGGGGTCTTGCTCTGCATTGGTGTGGAGCAGCCCCTGTGGTGGCCCCTGGTATATGCGCAGATGGGATGCTGGTGACTTCTGCAAACCAGAGCCTCCTGCAAGAGACTGGGGCCCAGCTTCTCTCAAGGAGCATGGCATAGGTTGTTTGGGAGCAGGATTGGGGAAATTGCTAGAGATCTGCCTGACTTAGCAGTTGCCTCGATCTTGCAGACAGCTGTAGGCTGGGTTCCCTGTTTACATGCTGGTGTGAGGCAGAAAAGCACCCAACTGGTGCAAGATTTGACTCTGAGATCCTGAACAACATGGCTGCCTGTCTGCATGTTCTTGCCTCTTGAGCACTCTAATAATGGGACCCATCAAAGCCTTAGAGGAACTGGTAGATGCCCCTGATGTAGCACCACTCAATTTAAGCTGTTTCTGAAGCTGGTGTCTTTTTCCTGACCAGGGAGACTCTGCAGAAGGGCCTCGAATTCTGTCGCAAGAAGCAGCGAGCTGATGGGTCATGGGAGGGGTAAGCAGTGTTCCCAGAGCCCAGTTTTCCCCTGACTATCCCAGTGTGAGAGGTACCATAATAGCAAACATTCCTGGCTGGCAAGATCTGTGTGAAGGAAGTGTAGGAGCTGATCCTGCTCTAGTTCCTGTGTTTTGCTTTCTTCCTCTCCCTCCATCCCAGGCAGAGCAGGCATCTCGTGCATTGCACAACACCCAGACAACCTTTGCGGGCTAGGGTGGCTCCAGCAACTCTGGTCTCAGAGTGTCTGCTGACACATGAGTGAGCTGGGAGCAGTTGCTGGTGGGACAGGTTTGGTTGCACCATAGGTGAAGGCAGGCTGCAGTTCTGTGCCTGGCTCTCCTCTTGCTGTGAACATGGCTATATTGCAGGCTGCCTATACCTGGGGCCTTGCACTGCTGACAATATTTCTCTCTTTTTCCTTCTAGGAGCTGGGGGGTTTGTTTCACCTATGGCACCTGGTTTGGTCTGGAGGCATTTGCCAGTATGCAGCACACATATCGCAATGGGTGAGAAGGGGCTCTTTGGTTCCCCTGTCCCTACCTACCTCTTGGGCCAGGACAAGACTCCATGGTGGGGCTGAGTGGATGCCCCAGCTGCACATGGGCTCTTGCACTCTAGGCACTGCTCCTCCCAAATCCTGTGCCTCAATATGACTAGGACACTTGCTGCCTGAGCCTCAAATTCTTGGGGCAGTCCTGGCCATGGGCAATTCAGAGCAGAGCCCCTGTTTGCAGCTGGGTAACACTGGCTTGCAAATACTTCCTGTCCCCAGTCCTGTCTTGATTCTCTGCCCTATCCTTGCAGGACTGCATGTCAAGAGGTGGCCCAGGCCTGCCAGTTCCTTATCTCCAAGCAGATGGAAGATGGCGGGTGGGGAGAGGACTTTGAGTCATGCAAGCAGCGCACATACGTGCAGAGTGCCATGTCACAGATTCACAACACATGTTGGGCCCTGCTGGGGCTCATGGCTGTCAGGTAGGAGCAATCCTCACATCTTCAGGCACCACCTGGCCCTGAGTGATCAGTGAGATGGGACATGCAGGCTGGACTGTATGGCAGCATTGGCACAAACAGGGCCTGGCTGGTGTGGGCCATGCACCTGACCATGTTTGGTTTTGTGTTTGTTTGTGACTTTACTGGTCACAAGCCTCCTGTAATGAGAGACTGACCTGTGCAGTGCTCCACAGGTCAGCAGGCTCATAATGCTAGACAAAGGGGAGCCGGTGCAAAACAAACTGGATGACAACTGCAGGCCTCCAGCCTGGAAAAATGTTGCCATATTAATAATGTCTGGGATTCTAGAGTTGTGAGGGGCTTTCCCAAAACACTCAGCATGCCTGACACAAGCTTGGGGCAGCCTAGAGGTGATTGAGTTCCCTAAGCACATGGATGGGTTTTCCAGACAGTTTGGATGAGAATGCTCTCATCTCCCTTGTGCATTGCAGGTACCCTGACATTGATGTGCTGGAAAGAGGCATCAAAGTGTTGATTGATAAACAGCTATCCAATGGGGACTGGCCTCAGGTACATCTTCCCTCTGGTCTTTGCAAGGGGTTCCCTGGTGTTGCAGATGTCTTGGGCATTGTGCAGCCATCACAATGGTGTGCTTTCCCTTACCTGGAAGGGAAGTTGTGTGGCTTTTGGTGGGGGGCTTCAAGAAGGCAATAAGCTTAGAACTGCATCTTGGACACACTGTGGTCTCCTGTCACCCATACCATTTTGCTCTCTGTTTCTTTTCCAGGAGAATATTGCTGGGGTATTCAACAAGTCATGCGCCATCAGTTACACTGCGTACCGCAATGTCTTCCCCATCTGGACACTGGGGCGTTTCTGCCGGCTGTATCCCAACAGCCCTCTTGCTGGGCAGCTGCAATCTAGATCCTTGTCTAGGGTAGGGACAATCATGCAGGAGGCCTTGTCTGCCTGAACCCAGGCCATCACAGATTCTGTGGCCTCTCACTTGTTCTAGGTATCAGCTGCTGCATGGGGCCATGGAGGTGGTGCTGTGTAGGGTATCTCAGTGCTGATCTTAATGCATGGATCACTGCCTCTGCCAGGGAAGAGTGCTGCTATGGTGCTTCAGAATCTCTGCTTTCTGTGGACTTCTTCTGAAAATCCACTTTTAATGGCTTTTTCCAGATGTATCCTCCCAAGTATCCCAAGTGAAGTGCCTTTTCAGATCAGTTTTGTGGTCTGAGAAGAGAAAGATGCCAAAGTGTGTTGTATTACACATCTAGACAGACTCTCTCATCCTGAGTAGAGCAAGGCTGCCTTCATCTTCCTCTTGTGCTGTCCAGGTTGGATGTCTGCAGCAAGAGTGTGGGATTTAAGGATTTCTCTGTACCTAGTATTGTGATGAGGTGCACTGCACAATTCCTGCTGAGCTGGCCTTTGAAGTGCTCTCTGCTGTGGAGCCTGTGCTGGGATGGGAAGGACACCTGTCCCTCAGACAGATGGAAAAGTGGAGTGTTTCACCCATTTTTCTTACCATTCTCTCCCCCAGCTGGTGGCACCCGGCTTCCCAGAGCCTCACAGGTAAAGTCACCAGCATCACTTCTGCTTTGAAAAAGGGGGAAACTGAAGCAGAAAACACTGAGGTGGTGAGCATCAGGGCACAGCTTGGGTCCTTGGGTTCCAGCCTTCCCCCAGCACAGCAGGTGGCTCTATTCAGGCTGTGGTATGGTTGGCATTCATATCTCGTTGTCAGAGTTGGAAGTCACATTGACAGGTTAATAAATTGCTGATGGTGTTGCAAGTGGAACTTAACTATGTGTTGGTCTCCTTATGGTCTGCCCCCATTCATGTCCGAAGCAGAGGGGAGCTTGCACAGCAGGGTCCTGTAACCTAGCTTAGGTCATCTGTCCTCAGTAGTATGGGCACCATCATAACCAACAAGGAAGGCATGATTGGAGCCTGTGCCTGCTTTGCCCTCCTCCAATGCTTTTGGTCCCAAAAAAATTTAATCAAGGAAGCAGCTGACTAAAACAGAATGATCATTTCCTTCCACATGCTATTTCATGCAGAACAGTGTGCAGTTGGCTGCACTCTCCTTGACTGATTGCCCACCAGGACCCACAGTCCATTTTTGAAAACCTGTTCCCTGGTCATTTGTGCCACTGCATGGGGTTATTCCATCCTAGGGGCAAACTGCTGTATTTGCCTGGGTCTAACTTCATAGAAGAACAATAGAACCATAGGCCTTCCTGTTCAACCAATTTCTGCAGCCTCTGAGAAGCTCTACTCTGTACCATAGCCTCTGCTTGCCCAGACTGGTAGGGTCTGCAGGCTTGTGCTCCACCCTTTGCCCAGGTTGTTAGCTAGAAAAGTTTATTCAAGCAAACTCAACTTGGGCTGTTTTGACAGGCCTGTTTGCTTTTTACAAATACTGGACTCCTTTGCACCTGTTGGTGATCCTACTCTGCATTTAAAGCACCTCTATTCTCCATGGCAAGCAGAAAGAGGGTTCTGTTGTTTTGATTTTGTTCTGGTTTTAAATCATTGTAGTGCAACTTGATAAAATCAGTGTCCTTTCAACATGTTATTATAAATTTGTTTGGTGTTTTTATTGTATCCAGTTTTTTAATACCTAATGCTTCAAACAACATGGTGTTCCTAGGGGTGCTGCAGAGATGCTGTTGTGTCACTAAAAATCATACTTTTATTAGAAACATTTTGGCTGGGAAGGGGCCAAACATTTGTGATGTTAGATACCAGTCAGCTGCATTTATGCCCTGTATGGATTCTTTTGTTTTTATCTTTGCACAAGATCAGAAGCAGGGAGTGAGGGTTACTAAGTTTTCTTCTAGCAGAAACTGAATTGATTCAAGTGTCATGCAGTCATGTGTCTTGAGAGGATGTGGCTGTTTGGATATTCACGTAGGTTTTGGCATGAGAACATACTTACCTTTAACCAAACTAACCTAGGGTTGCCTTGCAAATTTTGTATACATAAAGTGCTGAATGTAATTTATTTGCTGTCCTCCCTTAGGTTTCCAGGAATGCTTCCCTTCAGTTTCAAAGAAGGAAACTGCTGGGTGGGAGTGTCATGGTGAACAGCATTAAGTCCCATAAAGCTGAGGTACCGGGCAACAAATAGGTCCTCTCCAAAGGTAAAAGAAACTTGTTAGCTTGGGGCTAACTTGTTAGCTTCGAATGATCTTTGGTTTTGTCTCGTTTCTGAGCGAGAGTCAGAAAGGGAGATCATAGAATCATAGTGTATCTCAAGTTGGAAGGAACCCATAAGGACCATCGAGTCCACCTCCCTGCTCTTTGCAGGACTACCTGAAAATAAACCATATGACTTAAGAGCATCATCCAGACACTCTTTAAAGTTGATCAGCTATTTCAGTACATTGGGATGAATCCCATATGGCCCCACAGACCTATGTGTATCCAGCTGCAGCAGCAAGTCACCAACACATTTAGAATCATCTGGGAGTTTATTATCCCCCAAGTTGTGGTCTTCCAGCACAGGGCTCTGGGGGTCCAGGGCCCATCAATGGTGTTAAAAGACAAAAGTGAAGAAGGCATTAGGTGTTGCCACTTTGTTTGTATTCCTATTTGTGACATGACCAACCTCATCAAGTAGTGTTACAGTGTTAGGGATGAGGACAGTCATTTGGGATCCAGGAGGCATGATGTGAAACCCCGCTACCCAGCAGCTCTGTGTGGCCAGGCTGATCTGCTTTCCTTGGACAGACCTCAAAAGACATAGAAGTGCCCAATTTTCATGGGGTTCACAAGTCATCTGGCTCCTCAAATATCTGTGGGGCTTTGGATGTAGTTTCTGCACCACATTTGAAATAGAATTAATAGCACTTTCTTATCCCCTGATTTTATTGAGACAGACAAGAGAGACAAAGGCCAAAAAAGTCACCATGATGTGGGAGAGTGGCTACAGGGTAAGGGTCACATTCCCATGCAGAGACTTGCTGACGAGGAGCTGCACAGGCACAGGACACAGATAGTGTAACAGAATAACAAGGTCAGATTGTTCCTTGAGAAAGGGAGTTCTATAACAACAGAGATGCCTGGGGCCTAAGATATGAGGAGCTGCACCAGCTGCACGACCACAGAGATAAGCAACTGGGCAGGTCTGACTTTTTATAGCCTAACCAATAATGAGCTTACTTTTGCACTATGTATGAGACTCATTAATAACTGTATAAAAGAGCGTTGGTCTTAACAATAAACGAGAATTGCCTGATTGCTCACATTGAGTGCCGTAATTCTCCCACCGTCTACAACAAATGGTGACCCCGACAATGACCACGACATAATACTGCTGGTCTGAACATGCTCCGATGAGCCAAACGGACGTCTTCGCCAAAGAGACAGTGCCGAGGGAACGGATCCCACCGCAGCAGGGGTGGCAAAAGCTGGAATGGCAAGAAGCCACACAGCAGGACCCCCGGCGACCTCATAGGAGAGACTGTGGCCGTAACGTGCTGCCGGTGACCTCGTAGGGCTGCAACAGCGCGCACTGAAGGTAAAATGGAGAGGCAAGCAGCATATGATTTATTTGCCTGCTTCTTACAGAAGCGACAGGTTAAGGGCATAGACCTGCGAAAAGATCTCCCTGGGCTGTTAGCTTATGGGTACGCATGAGATGCTTTATAAACCCCCACACAGTCCATGAGCTTAGTGAATGGCGTAAATTCGGGGATATACTGCGGGAGGAGATTTTGGATGATGATAAAACTGCGAGGAAATTAGGGAAGCAGTGGAGGATAGTACATAATGAGCTTTTGCAACATCAGGTGGAAGAGAAAGCTGCCCACCAAGCGTCGGCAGCTATCGGGAGGAACAGGTTGTTAGAGGGAGTGACCGATTGTCCCCTACCCCCCGCTGTATCCACTATCCTGCTACCACCACGCCAGCCAAGAGCTCCCCCTGCCGGACCTGCCGGATCCGCAGCCATCGGCTCCGCCAGCACAGGGCCCGGCTCCGCCAGCACAGGGCCCGGATCCGCAGCCGTCGCAGCGTCCCGAACCACCGCCGCCGACCGGGGAAGAGGCCGTCCCTCTCCCCGGAGCAGACAGCGATCTAGGGGCGGCGATTGCCCGAGAAATACGGGAGGCATGGGCTGCTCTGGCTCGGGAGATTATGGGATCCGGGGATAACGAAGCGGCTAATTCTGTCCTAGAGGTGGTTTGCCCGGTAACATTTACGCCGACAGCCAGGGGAGGGATGACTGCCACGATATCGGCACTCGATTGGAAATGGCTGGCTCAACTCCGCTCCACTGTCAGCCAGTTCGGCGTCACTAGTGAGCCCGTGAGACAGATGAACGACAATCTGTGGGGGACGCAGATTCTGTTGCCCTCAGATTGTCGAGCGATCATGAAGCTCATCCTTAGCCAGCACCAGCAGCTACTTTATAATGCCCACTGGCAAGCGTATTGCCAGGAATGTGTAGCTGTGCAGAGACAGCCCGGTGATCTGCTACATGGGCTGACTCTCGATGAGCTGATGGGTCTGGGAGCCTATTCCCGGGTTGAAGCCCAAGCCATGCTCGGTCCTGACAAGTTGAGAGAGGCGATGCGATTGGTCCGAGCTGCTTTTTATAGAATCAAGGACCCCGGAGGGGTTCCTAGTTACACGGGGATAAAGCAGGGCAGGGATGAACCATTTGGGACCTTTATAGATAAAGTTGCTAATGCAATCGAGCAGGCTGGGGTTCCTGAGTACATGAGTGGGGCATTGTTAAAGCAGTGTGCCCTACAGAACTGCAATGCAACCACCCAAGCAGTTCTAAATACCTTGGGGGTGAATTGGACCATAGAGGAAGCGTTAGAGCGGATGTCCAATATTCCTGTCGGGTTGCAGGCCTTTTTAGTGCAGGCCATTAAAGAGCTTGGGGTAGGCCTTAAAGAACAGGCGGCAGCTGCGCAGACACAAGTGTTAGCTGCTCTCGCACCCCTACAAGCAACGGCCACAGGCAGCACCTGGTTGAAAAACAGGAAATCCAGTGCACCAGGACGCCGTGTGACGACACAAGTAGCAGCCATCAACACCTCAGCACAGCCCCTCCCCAACCTGCCACCGCCGGAAGGCTCGGACTGGACCTGGCAGCCACAGTAGATATCAACCTGCTAACAACATGTCCTGAGAGGGTTTCAACAGCAGTGCATGGTCCATTAGTCATTAATGATTGGGCCATAGGAGCTCTACTGCTGGGACGATCGTCAGCTAGCATGATGGGACTATTTGTGCTTCCTGGAGTTATAGTTGCGGACTACACTGGGGAAATATTCGTGATGGTGTATACCATTTCACCGCCTCTGAGGATTGAGAAGGGACAGCATATTGCCCAATTGGTGCCATTACCACAGCTTACATGTGGTCTACCCCCATTATTGAACAGGGACAGGGGTAAGCAAGGCTTTGGTTTGACCAGAGGACTTACTTTGCTTACCATGGACTTAACCACCCGGTCCAAACAAAAGGTGACTATCGCCTATCAGCGACAAGAAATTACGCTGGATGGGCTTTTGGACACTGGGGCAGACTCGAGTATTGTTGCCCCTCAACATTGGCCGGAGAACTGGCCCATGCTGCCCAGTATGGTTACATAAAGAAAAAATCGGGCAAATATCGGTTATTACATGATTTAAGGGCAGTGAATAAGCAAATGGAGCCAATGGGGGCGCTGCAGCCAGGTTTACCTAATCCGTCCATGCTCCCCCGAGATTGGCCCTTATTGATAATCGACCTCAAGGATTGTTTTTTCACTATATCCCTACACCCCAATGACACCCGTCGTTTCGCATTTACGTTGCCAGCATTAAATCGAGCTGAACCTGATAAGCAGTTCGAATGGACGGTTTTACAGCAGGGGATGCGTAATTCCCCAACCTTGTGTCAGTTGTATGTGGACAATGCCTTGCAACCGCTGAGGAGGGTTTGGCCTCAAACAGTGATCTATCATTATATGGACGGCATTTTGTTTGCCCAACCACACCCCTCTTCCCAGAATCAGGTAGCGGCCATACAACAACAGCTCGGTGCTGCCGGTTTGAAAATCACGCCAGAAAAGGTGCAACGATCCTCCCCTTGGAAATACTTAGGTTGGACTCTTACAGAGCAAGTAATTACACCCCAAAAACTGACTCTGGACATTAAGATTGAGACTGTGCATGATGCCCAGAGATCTGCAATGGTTGCGCCCTGTAGTCGGCATACCCAATGAACAATTAGAACAATTGCAACCCCTTCTGAAGGGTGAGGACCCAACATGGCCGGTTCGAGTAACGCCCCATCAAAGGGAGACTTTGGACCGTATTGTCGACTGTGTGGTCCATGGAGAGGTCCGGAGTCGTGACCCGGACCTCCCCACTGACCTTACCATATGGTTTGAGGAGCAACATCTTATAGGGGCATTAACCCAGTCCTTAAAGAAAATGGGGGAAGTGTGGGCCCTGGCATGGGTGGCCCCGCCGTTACAACAGAATTGCACCTTGGTATCGGAATCCAAAATCTGGACTGTGGGAGGGTCCAGCGAAAGTGTTATATTGTGGGTGTGGGTATCTTTGTGTTTCTGCGCCTACAGGTCCTATTTGGGTTCCTGCGAGATGGACCAAGGCTGCAACAACGAATGAGCATGATACCAGCTTGATTTTAGGGTCTCGACCAGAGGACACTGATGTGGTGACTCCTCCTGGCCCTTCGACCATGCTTGAGCAACCTGGTGGGAGTGCTCAGCCCGACCCTGGACTGGAAGGTTGAGCACTGTTCCAGCGCTGACCAGCTTTTCCACGTATCAGCCTTGTTGCCCACCATCGAATTTGCGGACTTGTCTACACATACCTGCAAGGGGTACCTTGAAAGAAACTGTGCGGCCAGGGTACTCCTAGATTGTGGGCAGTGTAAGCAATCGCTGTGGGTGCAACAAACCTAACCGTGATGGTCGTGGTGCCCCGTTATTCATTATCATTAGCTAGTTGTTAGTTATCGCTTATTATCCGCTTATTAGTTGTCATTTATTCGCTAATAGTTTTCATTTATCAGTTATTAGTTGTTAAGTTAGTTATCAATTATGGTAACCCTGGTAACATTAATGCTGTTCCTACCAGTCTCACTAGGAACTGGATTACACAAAATTGACCCAAGAGCAAACTTGTGGGTAACCTGGGCCAACAAGACTAACCGTACGGCATTTTGCCTCTCCCTTGCATCAGCATCCGATCCTTTTCGTACCTGTCTGTTAGGGGTCCCTCAGACTAACATGACTTTACTGTCATCAGCCCTAGCTAAATTTTCTACGGGAAATTGTACCAACAGCACATCGATCGTGGAGTGCTCCGGAAAGTTACTAGCAGGCTTGAATACTACGCTCCCATGGGATCCCCAGGAACTTGATCTGGCAGGGTCGGAAGCTATTGCGAATATTACAGGGAATGAAGGCAATGTTACTTGTGTGAAGCTTGGCTCTTATGTGTATCAGAGGTCACAGAATATCACCTGGCTCACACCACATAATGCCATCTATAATCGCACGTATTGTGGTGGTCCTGTTGGTCCCGCAAGTGCGTCGGTCATTGACAACTTTAAGGGTACTACAAGTTACGGTTGGGGAAGAAATGATATAAGAATTTGGGCTAACAAGAGTGCTCTCGTATTACCAGATGGCATATTTCTCATATGTGGAGACTGTGCCTGGCACAGGGTCCCGCAGTTTGCTCATGGCGGTCCCTGTTATTTGGGCTCTTTAACCCTTTTAGCCTTAGATAAAGCCATACTAGCTAGCATTAGTCAATCACGGAACAAGCGGGATCTTTCCCAGTTACCTGCTGATTGTAATGATAAGGTTGAATAATGGAGTCCGGCTTTACGCACATTAGCATCTATTGTCCCAGGGGTGGGAACTGCTTATGATTTAGCCACACTAGGTAAGCTCGCATGTTAGACTGCCAGGCAATCTAATGTTACCACTCAAGTTATAGAGCAACTGTCAGAAGATATGGACAGTTTGCGTCACGCTGTTTTACAGAATAGTGCCGCCATTGATTTTCTACTGTTAGCTCAGGGTCATGGATGTGAACAGTTCGAAGGGATGTGTTGCTTTAATCTGTCTACCCATGGAGAATCTATACATCAACAGCTTAAGTGGCTTAAGGAGCATACCCAAGAGATTACAGTGGAATCAAATCCCTTCGATAAGTGGTTAGGGAGACTTTTTGGTGGGCTGTCACCATGGTTAACAGGTCTGTTAAAGGAAGGATTTAGGTGGTTTGGACTCTCATTGTTGTTGATTATCGGTAGAAGGATTGTATTGGGATGTGTGATGAAGCAGGTGGATAAGGCCACAGCAGCAATGACCGTCAGCACTAAAGAAAACGGGGGAATTGTGGGAGAGTGGCTACAGGGTAAGGGTCACATTCCCATGCAGAGACTTGCTGACGAGGAGCTGCACAGGCACAGGACACAGATAGTGTAACAGAATAGCAAGGTCAGATTGTTCCTTGAGAAAGGGAGTTCTATAACAACAGAGATGCCTGGGGCCTAAGATATGAGGAGCTGCACCAGCTGCACGACCACAGAGATAAGCAACTGGGCAGGTCTGACTTTTTATAGCCTAACCAATAATGAGCTTACTTTTGCACTATGTATGAGACTCATTAATAACTGTATAAAAGAGCGTTGGTCTTAACAATAAACAAGAATTGCCTGATTGCTCACATTGAATGCCGTAATTCTCCCACCGTCTACAACACCATGATAATACAGATATTTGATACTGGTAATACTTCTCTTATCCTGGTATTAAAATAGTACATTTTTCATGCTGTCATTGCATTTTTTTGCACGTGGGGGCAGTTTGCAGTTTTATCTGTTCATATGGCAGAGCTTTAAACTAGATTAGAAGGGGGAAGGGTGAAAAACTAGGCTCAGTGGAGCCTAGGATGTTTGTGGGATGGTGTACCAGCTCCATTGCTATCCCAGCAATTGCATGTATAGTGGACTATGTGGTACCCACAATGGTAACAAATGATCCTTTACTAAGATTCTGAAGTGTCTGTATACCAATGCAAGACGCCTGGGAAATAAACAAGATAAATTACAAATCTGGGTGTAGTTTCAGGGCTATGATCTCGTTGCAATTACGGAGACACAGCGGGATAGCTCGCATGACTGGAATGTGCTAGTGAATGACTATCTACTTTTTAGGAAGGATAGACTGACAAGGTGAGGTGGTGGAGTTGCTCTCTATATGAGTAATCAACTAGAAAGCTTAACCCAGGAGAAGATGATGAAAGAGTTGAAAGCATACGGGTAAAAGCTAAGGGACATACAAACATGGGTGATACTGTTGTGGGCATTACTACAGACAGCCAAACCAGGAAGAAGCTGTCCATGAGGCCTTCTACAGGCAGCTGGAAGTAGCCTCAAGATCATGTGCCCTGGTGCTCATGGGTGACTTCAATCACCCTGATACTAGTTGGAAAGATCACACAGCCGAACATAAGCAGTCCAAAAGGTTCCCACGGTGCATTGATGACAACTTTCTGCTGCAGGTGGTTAAAAAAAGAACAAGGAGAGGTGCAGTGCTGGATCTTACATTAATAAACAAAGAAGGCCTGGTTGAAGATGTTATTGTTGGGGGTAGTCTTGGCTGTAGCGACCATGACTTGTTAGAGTTTAATATCATTAGGGAAAGAAGCAGGGTACTAAGTAAAACTTCTACCCTGGACTTTAAGAGAGCTAACTTTGTTCTCTTCAAAAATCTACTTAGAAGTATCCCATTGGCCAGGGCTCTAGAAGGTAGGGGGGCCCAAGAGAGATGGTTAATATTCAAACATTAACTCCTCTAAGCCCAAGATAAATGTATTCCCTTAATAAAAAAGTCAAGTAGAGGAGGCAGGAGACCTGCATGGATAAACAGGGAGCTCCTGAAAAAATTAAAATGGAAGAGTGAGGTTTAAAATACATGGAAAAAGGGTCTGGTTAATTGGAAGGATTATAGAAATGCTTCCAGAGTATGTAAAGACTCAATAAGAAAGGCCAAGGCTCTCTTAGAACTTAATTTCACCACGGAGGTGAAAGAAAACTAGAAGAGCTTTTTCAAATATATCAACGAGAAAAGGGGGAAAAGTGTGGCCACTACTAAATGAGGTGGGAGATATGGTAACAGAGGATGCAGAGATGGTAAAGCTGCTGAATGCCTTCTTTGCCTCAGTCTTTAGCCCCAAAAACTAGCCCTCAGGAACCCCAGTCACTGGAAGTAAGGGAGCAGAACTGGAGAGAGGAAGACACTCCACTAGTCAGTCAGGGCTGGCTTAGAGATCACTTGGATAAACTGATAATACACAAGTCCATGGGTCTTGATGGGGTGCATCCATGTGTGCTGAAAGAGCTGGCTGATACTGTTGCTGAGCCAACATTTTTGAAAAATCATGGTGAACAAAAGAGGTGCTTGATGACTGAAAGAAAGCCAATGTCACTCCAGTCTTCAAAAAGGGCAAGAGAGAAGACCCAGGCAACTACAGACCGGTCAGCCTCACCTCCATCCCTTGAAAGGTGATGGAGCGGCTCATTCTGGAGGCCATCTCTAACCACATGGAAGAGAAGGTTATCAGGAGTAGCCAACGTGGATAGATCAAAGAGAAATCCTGCTTGACTAATCTGATATCCTTCTATGAAGCCATGACCAAATGGGTATATGAAGGGAGAGAAGCAAATGTCATTTACCTTGACTTTAGTAAGGCTTTTGATACTGTCTCCCATAACATCCTCATAGAAAAACTCAAGAAATGTGGCATAGACAATTGGTCTGTGAGGTGGATTGAAAACTAGCTCAACAACAGAGTTCAGAGCATTGTGATCAGTGGCACAGAGTCAAGCTGGAGACCTGTGGCCTGTTGTGTTCCCTAAGGATCAGTACTGGGTTCAGTTTTGTTCAATGTCTTCATCAACAACCTGGACAAGTGGATAGAGTGTACTCTCAGCAAGTCTGATGATGATATGAAAGTGTGAGGTGTGGCTGATAGACCAGAAGGCTGTGCTGCTACCTGTTGTGTACTGGACAGGCTAGAGAGCTGGGCAAAGGTGAACCTCATGAGGTTCAGTAAGGACAGGTGTAGAGTCCTGCATCTGGGGTGGAATAACACCAGGCACCAGTACAGGTTAGGGGTCTGTCTCACACTGGTTGCAGACCAGAGCAATGTTTTGATCGTATTATCAGGAACAGAATTAAGACTCAAAAGGGAGTCAAGCACCAAGAGACTTTATTTGTCCGACTACAAGTTTGAGAGCGAGGGAGAGAGAAAAGAAAGGAAGAAAGGGTCAGTCATGATAGCTACCACCACGGGTCTGCAATGTTCTGTCAGTCCGAGTCCAATGGAAAACGTTCCTTTTGTGCTTTCGTGTTCCTTCTCCTGATGTTCCTCTCCATGATGTTGGTTCCATGATGTTACTTCTCGATGTTACCACACGCACACATGTACACACGACACATACACACACACATGCTCACGACGCCGCACACGCTGCACCCAATGTTCGTTGTTCCTGCTCTTTTATCATACTGTCCTGTTGAACATTCATCCCCTTTCGGAGAACTGTTTAGCGTATTCCTGGAGCTGCTTTGCTTAACCCCACCTACCAGCTGGTGGTGATACCCATGTCTTTGGGGGGTTTTCATGGGTCTCCGGACCCCTTGGCTTCCAAGCTCTGGGTCTGGGTGCATGCGCAGTGGTTAGGTGGCAGTTATTGGAATCAGCTCTGTACTTGAGCTTGTACAAAACAGGAATGTGAGCAGTGTGGTTCAGTCGTTGCTCGGTCTGCGGTTAGATGTTTACTGACGCAGGTACAGCAATGTTGAGACAAACAATCCTTGATCTGACACCATCTCTGACGCCATCTCTGACAGGGTTGCCCTGCTGGAAAGCAGCACCACGGAGAAAGACCTTGAAGTCCTAGTGGATAGCAAGTTATCCATGGGACAGCGACATGCCCTTGTGGACAGAAAGGCCAATGGCATCCTAGGATGCATTAAGAAGACTGTGTCCAGCAGGTCTAGGGAGGTTCTCCTTCTCCTCTACTCTGCCTTAGTTAGACACACCTGGAATACTGTGTCCAGTTTTGAGCTCCCCAGTTTAAGAGAGACAGGGATCTACTGGAAAGAGTCCAACGGAGAGCTACGAGGATGATTAAGGGACTTGAGCATCTCCCCTTTGAGGAAAGACTGAGGGAACTGGGGCTGTTTACTCTTGAGAGAAGACTGAGAGAGGACCTTATTAATGTCTATAAATATCTGAAGGGTGGGTGTCAAATGGAAGGGGCCAATCTCTTTTCTATAGTGCCCAGCAGTAGGACAAGGAACAATGGGTATAAACTTGAACATAGAAAGTTCCATCTCAACATGAGGATGGAGTACTGGAAAAGACTGCCCAGAGAGGTTGTGGATTCTCCTTCTCTAGAGACTTTCAAAACCCAAAATGGATACATTCCTGTGCAACACTCCCTAGGTGATCCTGCTTTGGCAGGGGGGTGGACTCAATGATCTCTAGAGGTCCCTTCCAACCCCTAACATTCTATGATTGTATGGCTGCTCTACTTGTTCTTGAACCAATTTGCAAAATAGTCCTGATCAGTTTAAAAAAGAGACTCATTTTCTATCAAGATTTAGGAAGCTGGACTTGTTGTTTTTTCAGGCTAGTGACATTGAGCTTTTCCAGAAATGCAACCATATGCTGGCCACACACAGAACCAACTTACCTAGCTCTAAAAATAATTTGGTTTATTTTTTGAGTATGAGACTGTAATTATGATTTCTAAATAGAGTGTGAAAGCTGTTTCCTATGCATGAGATAAAGGCCATTTTAATGATTTTAAGTCTTGATGTTTCAGTTAATGTTTTAAAGGTGTCCTAGACACTCCTGTTGTTTGAAAACATTTCCCTGTCAGTTAATTTTTTTTTTTCATGTGTCTGACAAGCAGGTTCCCGTTCAAGCTAGGACAGAGACAATTTTGGGGCAGTTGGTATCTTAAATACCAGCTGTGAGGTAGTCTAAGATGTCCTAGCTCAAAGGCCAGGCTAGGCACAAGCTGGGAAATTTATATTCTCCAGTCTCCCCTTCAAATTTAGCATGCTAACACTGGAGCATGTTAAAGTTGTTGAGGTTTTCTGAATATTAACTATCCCCCCTCCTTTCCTCCCACCTCACTTTAGGATTACTGTGTGATGATAACTTATTAATCTAATTTCTATGTGAGAATAGATAAGGTAAACAACCGCATGTACAGAAGAGCTGTTGGCCTGTAGCCCCAAGAATTCTGCCTTTCTACCTCCAGGAACCACTGCTTTTTAGGGGAATATCATGTATAAAGTTGCTATCTTGCCTTTCATTTACAAAAAAAAAATATTAAGCTACACTTGAACATTCACTGATATCCTCCTTTTTTTGCTTAACAGTTGTTCCCCGGCCATAGCTGGTATATGTTTCATTTTGTACTTCTTTCACCTTTTATCACAGGCTGAGAAAATTTGCATAAGAAGAACATCCCCAGAGAACTCAATAAAAGAAAAGTGGAATGGTTTTGTGCTTATAAATTTAAGCCGCTACCCCTCCCCCAGTATTATTTTCTTCAGTGAAAATTTTGTGATAACCATCTAGTCCCCAGCTGTCTAGTCCCCTGCTGGGAGATGAGGCCAGAAGAGCTCAAAGATGAAGAGCTCAAAGTCACATTGCAGAGGTGGGCATTAGGAAAATGCTCCTTTCCCAAGCCTGGGTTAGTAGGGAGGAAAGGAGTGGAGCTGGTTCTCTGTGGGTGCTCAGGTGGGGTTGAGTGGTGTCAAGAGAGGGCTGAAAATCCCCTAGAAGCTGCCATGTGCATGTGGCAGCATGCATTATCCCAGTCCCCATCACCATACTGTCCAAGGCATGCAGGGGAGCTGGTCTGTAAGAGCAGCACCATGGCATGGGGCGGGGGGGGGGGGGGGGGGGGGGGGGGGAGGTGGTGGTTCCTGCAGCTTAGTATTATGTCCTACTGTTACAAAATTAAGGACTTCACAAAAAATTAGTGTTCAAGCTGTAAAAGTAGTCACAGGCTGTGCCTTCACTTTTTTCTCTTTCAACCATTGTGATTTTTTTGGTCCTATCAGTTTAGCAAAGTGAAAGCAAACAATATGAGACCACATCCCTGATTTACTGTTTTCATTTTTCCCAGACTTTGGCATTGTTTGGATGTCACAGTGGATCTGCCTTAAACTCTTTAAAAACTCTTAAAAAAAAAAAATTAAACGATCTTTTATCATGCCAAACAGTCATTGCTGAGGAGACCAGCAGGTAAGTCTACTCTGGAGAAGGTATCTACAGCAAAAAGGCCAACGAAGAGCTCTTTTTGGGGGCTCTCTGAAGCCAAGAAAAGCCTCTAGCCAGTGCTGGGGGTCGGTCAGCTGGTGGGCGGGCTGCAGAGAAGTGCCTGGGAGGAGCCAGCACTGGGAGGAGCCAGCACCACCCGCTGTTAATCAGGCTACAAGAAGGCTCTGGGAGACTAGTTGCAGCCCACATAGCACAAGGTAAGAAAAGGGAGTGGTGCTGCTGCTGCTGTTTGCAGCTTGTTAGGCAGCATGCTGGGCTTCTGCTGGTTCAGAAGGTAACCTCAGGAGTCAGAGTGACCAGCTCCTGCATGTCTGTCCTGGTTTGAGTGAAAACAGAACTAATTCTGTTCAGTAATTTTACTTTTCAGCTCGGTTCTTTTAATTAACTGCACTTTCTGAAGTTAGCAGCCTGTTCTCACAGACAGTGTCTGCTTCTAGCAGTGGTAACACCTTATGTTTAGAGTTACTACCAAGGATTGGTATGCAGACCAAGGCCACTGCTGGGTCCTGTGTATCACATTGCGGGGTGCAGAAAGTGAAAGGCTGCACCTGCAGGGAGGAGCGGACAGGACGGGTGACTCTAAACTGACCAACGAGGGATTCCATCCCATATACGCTATATTTGGTTTAGAGCTGAGGGACCTGAAGGGTCTCTGGGCTCTTCTCTCCCCCTTTGGACTGCTTTGCCAGCTTTTGCTTGGCTTGGCTCGGGTCCTCTTTCGGTTCCTTCCTCAGAGCACCCAAGGAGGACCCTGTCCGTTCTGCCTTCGATCCGATCTGCGTGTTCCTGAACCCGGTACCAGAATCCAGCTCCTGAACACAGCTCCCGTCTGCTGCGTGGCCCAGTCTGGGACTGCCCCGGTACCTGCACAACATCAGTGGTGATGGTGATGTAATTACCATCAGGGGGGTTGGGTTCCATACTGTGTTTGTATATATTTGTATATATTCCATTTTTATAATTATTAATTTAATTTTCATTAAAGCTGTTCTAGTTTCCTTTTCTAATCGATAAGCCTCTCTCCCTTATTCCCTTTCTCTTCCCCTCTGGGGAGGGAGGGGGACTAACAGAGAGCGTCTGTTATAGGTCTGGGGGTTGCCCTGACCCTAAACTGTGACAATGTCAAACTGCACAGATGAGGGGGATACCATTACCATGAATGGTGAGGCACTAGTGGGCTCTGTGGCTGTGTGAGCTGTCTCATTTGCAGCCAACTTGGTGTACAGGAGAAGATCAGCCATGGTCTCCACCTGGTAGAAGGTTATTTGTTCAACACTTCCCACAGTGGATGTGGGAACCCAGACGGAGTTAAATCACAAACATGTAGCAACCCAGGCCACAGGCTGCAGAGAATGCCAGAGCCTCTCTCTGGCAGCAAGGGGTGATGATGAGAACTGCTGTGTGAGCTGCAAGCAGATGGAGGATCTCCTCTTCTGAATTGTTGAACTGCAAGAGGCAGTTGATAGGCTGAGGAGTATCAGGGAGGCTGAGCAGGAGATTGACTGGTGGAGCCAGGTTCTGCGCCCCACCCCCTGAAACAGGGGCACCTCTCTGGTAGCACCCAGGAACAAAGGGCCCCTGCATCCTGCCCATGTAAGACCAGAGGCAATAATCAGGATGAGGGGAGTGAGGGGAGGATAGTTCAAGGACAAGGCAGCAGAGGACCCCCAGGTGCCACTAACCAACTGGCATGTGGCTTTGGCTGGGAAAGACCAGATATCACTGCAGAACAGATATGAGGCTCTAGCTGAAAGGGAACAGCCAAATGAAGATGTTGGTGATGAACTACCTACACCAGAGGTATGTTCAAAGTTAAAAAGGTCAACTGCTCAAATCATAACATCATCCGCTAAGAAAAAAAGGATTGTAATCATGGGGGACTAATTTTTGAGGGGAACAGAGGGTCCAATGTGTCGGGTTGACCCCTCCCACAGAGAAGTGTGTTGTCTCCCTGGAGCCCAGATTAAGGACTTAACTAGGAAACTTCACAGTTTGGTATGGCCCTCAGACTACTACCCTTTACTAATTTTTCATATTGGAGGAGATCAAATTGAAGACAGTAGTTTGAGAAGGATGAAGAGAAACTTTAAAGCCCTGGGACAGATGGTGGGAGGATCTGGAGCACAGGTTATATTTCTCTTCTCCCAGTTTCAGGTAGAGACACAGTAACTGACAAATGCATACGGTCTATTAATTTCTGGCTTCATAACTGGTGTCACCATAACAATTTTGGGTTCTTTGACAATGGGATAGCTTATACAGCACCAGACTTGCTGGCATCTCATTGGGGGCACTTTTCAAAAAGGGGGAGGAGAGTCTTTGCACAGGAGATTGCAGGGCTGATTGATAGGGCTTTAAACTAGATATGAAGGGGGAAGGGGGGGTAACTGGACCAGCAAGGAGTAAGCCCAAGGGAAGCATGCCAAGGCTAAAAGCCTGGTTGACTAGTGTAGACTCTTGCCCTGACACTTTATTTGAGACAAAGGCTAGAAATTTAGAAATCATGGAAGCACCTGAAAGGGTTTTTGAAGGAAGATATTGGTATCATTAACTCATCTGAAGTGCATTTATACCAATGCACTCAGTATGAGCAACAAACGGGGAGCTTGAAGCCAAGGAAACTATGACATAGTGGCTATCACAGAAACATGGTGGGATGCCACACATAACTGGAGTGCCACAATCAAAGGCTACAAGCTCTTCAGGAGGGACAGATGGGGAAGGAGGGGTGGTGGAGTGTCCCTATATGTTAGAGAATGTCATGAAACCTCAGAAATCAAGTATAGTGACAACAGGGTTGAGTCTGTTTGGATTAGGTTAAGGGCTAATAAAACTGACATAGTTGTGGGAGTCTGCTATAAAGCCCCCAATAAAAGCAGTGAGATGGATGAAGCTTTCTATAAGCAGCTGAGAGAAATCTCACAGTCCCTTGCTATTGTGCTTGTGGGGGACTTTAACCTCCCAGATATCTGCTGGGAATACAACACAGCAGACAGGGAACAATCCAAGAGGTTCCTGGAATGTGTGGTGGACAACTTTTTCATGCAGCTGATAAATGAGACAACCAGGGAAGGTGCACTTCTGGACCTGCTCCTTGTGAACAGCGAAGAACTAGTGGGGGAAGTAAAGGTTGGAGGCCGTCTAGGGCAAAGTGATCATGAGATGATTGAGTTTTCAATCCTTGGGAAAACAAGGAGAGGGGTTAGTAAAACTGCCACCTTGGACTTCTGGACGGCAAACTTTGACCTGTTCAGGAGACTGATTGACAAAGTCCCTTGTGTGGCTGTACTGAAGGATATAGGAGTCCAGTAAGGCTGGACATACTTCAAGAGAGTAGTCTTAAAGGCACAGGAGCATGTCACTGTTTATACCAGGAGTGGAGAGATGCAGCAACACATAAATTCAGCAAGAGCAGGCAAAAGAAGAAACTTCATTAACTTACAACCCCGTTTTATATACCCTATCCCCATAGGGCGATAGGTCAGTGATCACCCATATCCTAGGGTGATTGTCTAAAGTCCTACAACACCTATTTCAAAATATTTTTCCAATGTACCATAAACAGAACTTAGGAAAAAAAATTGTATACAAAGCTTTTTCTAGTTGGCTCTGTGGGGTTTCTCCATTCATTCCCCCTTTTTGTTTTTCCAAAACACGCTTCAAAGTGCCATGATCATGTTTGACAATAGCTTGGCTGGTAGGAGAATGCGGAATACCAAAAGTGTTGTCTACACCCCATAGGTGCAAGGACTGCTGTTTGTCCTGTGAGACTTAGGCAGGACCATTATCGGTTTTCACAGCAGATGGCACGCCCAGGACCGAGAAAGCCAATTTCCAATGGGCGATGACATCATGGCCTTTCTCTCCAGTGTGAGCACAAGCCCACAAAGCTGAGGTGTCGCTGTTTATGCCGGGAGCGGAGAGATGCAGCAACATATAAATTCAGCAAGAGCAGGCAAAAGAAGAAACTTTATTAATTTACAACCCCATTTTATATACCCTAGCCCCATAGGGCGATTGGTCAGTGATCACCCATCTCCTAGGGTGATTGTCTAAAGTTCTACAACACCTATTTCAAAATATTTTTCCAATGTACCATAAACAGAACTTAGGAAAACACCAGGTGTTGGTCTAGCTTACAAAAAACATCCTACTGTTTTTCATAACACATGTGAGAAAGGCAGGATTCTCACGGAATATTGTGAGAACCTAGGAAAATCCCTCTGCTAGCAGCTTTTCAGCATCCACAATTCCCCCTTTTTTGTTTAAAGACCAAAAAGGTATTGTTTGTAATCCTCTGTGGGTAGTCTTGCAGAAGGGAGAACAAACGCAGCATAAGGGATCTGCTTGGTAATGGCCAGTTACCAAACAGAGCCCAAATCAGATGCTGCTTTAAAGTGGGCAGAGAGTCTCCAGTGATGCCATGGGAGATGCCAAAGTGTTGTCTACACCCCATAGGTGCAAGGACTGCTGCGTGTCCTGTGAGACGTAGGCAGGACCATTATCAGTTTTCACAGCAGACAACACACCCAGGACCGAAAAAGCCAATTTCCAATGGGCAATGACATCACGGCCTTTCTCTCCAGTGTGAACAGAAGCCCACATAGCTGAGGAGAAAGTGTCAATGGACACGTGCACATATTTAAACTGGCCAAATGCAGGGATGTGCGTTACATCCGTTTGCCAAAGCTGCAAGGCTTTTACGCCTCTGGGGTTTACCCCTGGTGGCAAAGGTGCATCAAGCCTGTGACAGTCAGCACAAGCACTGACAATGTCACAAGCCTCAGTTGGCGTTAGGTGAAACTGCTTTGCAGGGTATGTGCACTTTGATGGAAGAAACCGTGTGATGCCTTGGCTTGTGCAATTTTGTCAGGCTGAGGCGCTACCCATGCAGGGTTGGCCAGCATGTCAGCCCTGGCATTGCCTTCTGTTATAAAACCTGGCAAACTGGTGTGGCTTCGAATGTGCAGAATGTAGTATGGATGCGCTCGAGCTTGAATTGCACACCACAGAGTTTGCAATAGTGAAAACAGAGCCGCATTATTCACTTCCTTTAGAAGTGAACAATCCAAGCATTGGGTTATATCTGCTACGTAAGCAGAATCAGTGACCAAATTCAAAGGCACCTGAGAGAACCGCTGAAAAGCCATGGCAACAGCCCTCAATTCACCCAGCTGGGCAGAGCCTGACTCATGGCCTTCCAGCACCTGCCACTCAGATCCCTCCTTCCAGGTAACAATGGCTTTCCCTGTTTTTCCAGAACCATCTGTGAAGACGGTGGGTCCTTTCAACGGCACCCGACTGTTTTTTGGCCATAAGATGAAGCTGGTCGATTTTGCCAGCTGCAGTAATTTATGGCTGGGCAGGTGGTAAGAAATCTGCCCTGAAAAATTTTTCAGCGCACTTTGCAAAGGAGCACTATTGGCAAGGCTCCACTCAAAGTGTTCCTGCGGTGTTGGAAGAATAATTGTTGCAGGATCCGCCTCCATTAATTGCAAACACCATTGGCGGCATTCGATTATCAGAGAAGCAATCAATTCAAACAATGTGGGTGCTGTCTTTTTTGGCTGATGAGGCAGAAAGACCCATTCTAGGACATGCAAAGGGTCAGGACATTGTGTGTTCCACCGGCCAATGATACCTGTGGGATGGAGGTCTGGAGCAGTAATGAAAACAGTGATATCAATGGAGGGATCCACTCGATAAACCTGACGAGCAGAAACAGCCTGTTGCACCTCCCGCAGCACTTGTCGCACTTCCGGAGTCAATTTCCGAGGTGAATTCAAATCAGGGTCCCCCTTTAAAATATTAAAAAGCGGGGAAAGTTGCGTTGTGGTTAGCCCTAGATAAGGACGTACCCAATTGATGATACCCAGCAATTTCTGAGCATCATTCAAGGTTTTAATAGAATCAGAGAATTGCACCTCTTGGTGTTGTATAGTTTGGTCCAAAATTTTGACTCCTAAATATTTCCAGGGAGGATGCTGTTGAACTTTCTCTGGAGCCACTTGCAACCCATAGGAATGCAGAGCATCGAGCAGCCGAGGCTGTATCCTCAGCAGCTTGTCCTGGGTGGATGCTGCCACCAGGATATCATCCATGTAATTGTAGCAGTATGCCTCAGGAAACTGCTCACGGACTCCGGACAAAGCTTGAGCGACATACCATTGGCAGATAGTCAGGCTGTTCTTCATGCCCTGAGGTAGAACCTTCCATTGATATCTCTTTGCAGGTTCAGCATTGTTAACTGCAGGCACAGTAAAGGCAAATTTTGGTCTGTCATTAGGATGCAAAGGAATTGTGAAAAAGCAATCCTTCAGATCAATGATCAGGATGTCCCATCCTGTTGGAATCATGGTGGGTGAGGGCATACCAGGTGGCAATGCCCCCATACCTTCCATCACTGCGTTAACTTTTCGGAGATCCTGCAAGAGTCTCCATTTCCCTGATTTCTTCTTAATTACGAAATAGGAGTGTTCCAGGGACTAGCAAAAGGCTCAATATGTCCCTGTTGTAACTGTTCCTGAACCAGCTGACTAAGGGCAACCAGTTTCTCATTTGGTAGGGGATGCTGTGTTTCCCAGATTGGTCTGTTATTCAGCCACCACAAAGGCAGCGTAGGAAACTGTGCGCCCTTATGCACAGTGACCCCCATCAAAAATTTGTCCCAATTCATACCCCCGAAGCTGCCAGCACGTCCTGCCCCCAGAGGTTGATTGGAGCGCTAGTAATGTAAGGCCGAATTGTAGCTGTATGTCCCTCTGGGTCTTTTACCACTACAGGTCGTTCTCTTAAATAGCTCTGTGCGGTTCCTCCTAACCCTGAGATGGACGATCCCACGGGGGCTAAAGGCCATGAAGGAGGCCACGCAGAAAAGGAGATAATCGTTACATCAGCACCCGTATCGATCAAACCTCGAAGCTGAGTCTGGGGCGGACAAGCGTTTGGCAGGACTAGGGTACATGTCATCTGTGGCCTTTGGCTAGAGATGTCTGCAGTCCAGAAGATCTGAGGAAGTCCCGTAGGTCCACTGCCACTATCGTCGCAAACTCGTTGTTCTGTCCTGGGGACACATGACTTAAAAGGCATTAATTGAGCAATGCAAGTCTTTTCAGGGATAGTAACCCGGGGGTTGGGCGTAGAAACGATAGCATGAATCTGGCCTGTAAAGTCATCATCAATAGCTTCTGGGTGTACAAAGATCCTTCGGTGGGTAACATTAGGTTTTCCCACGAGCATTGCACCGAGTCCCTGACCTAGGGGTCCATATGCATCCAAAGGGACCTTATAAATATGACTAGATTGTAGGACGACTGTTGTTGTGGTGTAGACGTCAGCCCTGGCTGATCCTGGGCTGCCGTCTCTAAGGTGGCTGGGTAGGCCTGTGTCTGTGCCATTCCCTGGGGGAACACCTGCATCGGAGAGCAATTCTCCCTTTTTGCACCCTGGTGTGAGCTTCCTGGCAGAGGCCGACCGTCGGCATGGCGCAGAGATCTGCAGTATTCTGTACTATGACCTGGCCTACCACACCTCTTGCACTGGGGGGTCCCTGCGTTTTCCTTTTGCCTTGGTTTAGCCCTTTTCCGTTTGCTCCCGGCTTTGGACTGCTTCGGTTCACGATCAGAAGATGCGTGAACAGATGGCAGAAAAGCAGCCAAAGCAGACCTTTTATGGCTCGCAGACCCCACCTTAGCACAGGCTTCAACCATATCTGTGAGTGTAGGCTCCCCTGGTAGAGCATCGATGATTTTTCTACACTCATCGTTGGCATTGTCTCTTGCTAATTGTATGCACATCATCTGCCTCAATGAGTTATCTTCAACCTGCTTCTCAAGGGCAGCAGCAACCTTTTCTACAAAGAGTAAAAATGTCTCTGTCTGCCCCTGGCATATTTTCATATACCGTGTTTGAGGAGTAGCCATGTCCATGGTCTTAAATAGAGCTCCCATGCCGACCTTTTGAGCTTGCTCTAGGATTTGAGGGGGCCAGGTGGCCTGGAAATCAGGATTAGAGTAGTTACCAAGTCCCATAAGGGCATCTACTCCAACGTCATGTCTAATGTCAGTGGAAGGCAACTGCTTATTCTGTAGTGCTATCTTCTCAGACATCTTTCTCCAGGTAGTCTCAAAAACTGCATATTGCACAGGTTGAAGTATGATTTGAGCAAAGTGCTTAATATCAAATGGAGCAAGCAGATCAGCATTCATCACTGTAAGAAGTTGCATGAGTTCAGGAGAACCAAGCCCATACTGTGCCACTTTGGATTGTAAATCTTGTACAACCTTCCAAGCAATAACATCATGTCTATCACATTGACCTGTATTTGGGACAGCCTTAAACACAGGATAGGCTTGGACATCCCCTTGCGGTGTGTTACTATCACCTTGAGTTAGTGGCACACCCTTTTCAGGCGTTATAGCAGTCTCCTGATCCCGCATAAATTCCCCTGACCTCTCTGGCAGTCCCACTTTGTCTAATAAGAGACCAGCTGCCCTCCTCCAGAGCCCGCAATTTAACCGACTCCCAGAAACGCCTGCTGTTTCTTGGACGGACAGTTACAGTACAGTCTGGGAGTGTCCAAGGATGGCCCTGCAGCAACCGCTTCTTCTGCCGCCCGGTTACCGCAGCCTTCCACCCCGAGGCAAGCGTGCCCTCTGTGTCACTGCCGGAATCATCAGACAGGGGTTTCCCTGAGGACCCCAGCACGAACGACGGAGGCGGGCAGGGTACGGGTGCCGGGCTAGAGGGCGATACGGCGGTGGGGGCTGCAGTCGGTTGAGCAGAGGGCAGAAAGGCTGTGGCGGCGCAGTTTGGGGCGGTGCAGGCGGATCTTGTGACGGAGCCGCCTCTGCCGCTAGAGTCGGTGCCGTCAGCTCGGCCGGCGGCGCCGGAGCTGCCGCCACCGCCTCTATCGGGGCCGCGTTTCTTCCGCCGCTGCCGGTTCCGCCGCGGGAGCCGTCGCCACTTCCGCGTTCGGAATTACCGGAGCCGGCACTTCCGGCCCGGCCCGCGTCGGCCCGGCACGGCTCTCTCAGCGGCCGCCCGCAGGAACGCCTGCGGCAATTCCGCTATCTGCTGAGTCACCTTCAGAAGCTGCTGCGATATGTCCGGCAGTAACACGAGGTATTCTGGCAGTTCCCGTAATGCCGCCAGCTCTTGCGTTAACAGGTCTATCATGGGCGGCTGCGCCTGCACATTAAAACACCCAGAGAGGGGCGCATGCGCGGAGCTGTCGTGCGCCGCGGGCGCTTGTGAAAAACTTGAGGGTGCTGTGAGTGCAGCCTGCGCGCGCGCGGAAAACCCGGGTGCCGCTGTGGAGCTCCAGGTCACTGTTAAGCCTGATTGGACAACCGGAGAGGCCGTGGGAACGGCCGGCACTGTTATATTTGCTGAAGGGAGCGGCGCGGAGCAGACCAGAGCCGCTGGGCTAAAGAGGAAGGGGTGCTCCGAGCCATCTCTCTGTTTAAGCATTTCCGCGAGCTGCTCTGCAGGCGTAGGGTATTTAGGGGGAACATAATCCCGGGGCCAGGTGTATTGCCGCTGAACGGGCTGTAGGACCGGCACCGGATCCTGTGGGGCCGGAGACGGCTTCTCCGTGCGGCTGCTGCCGGCTGCTACACTGAGTTCAGCAGCGTCCCCCTTAGCGGCGTCCTCTGAAGCCGGCACCCCTGGCCCGTCGCCGGTTTTAGATTTTAGTACCGCAGCAAATACATCTTTCAAAGCGCGAATCAAGTCTAGCAGGGTGTCGTCCCCGTGGGGGAACTCACGATGGAGCCTGGTGCCCAGCTGCCGCCACAGCTTTAAATCAAAGGCGGTGTCAGAGTTTACGAGAAACTGGTGCTCAGCTGCCCATTGCAAAAGAGCGCGGAGGGCGTCCTCCGAAACGGCGCTCACTTTGGCGGCCGGGAAATTCTTCCAAGCCAACAGCACCACGCTTTCTTTCAAGTCGCAAGTCCTCATCTCGGCAGGGTTTTTCTAATACCCCGGTGCCTGGACTGGTCCCGGCCACGAACCCCCCCGGCTGTGGGGGGGAAGGGGGGGGGCGGTTGCGTACCTCCCGAGAGCTGCTCAGCTGGGTCCGTTGCAGGTAGTACACGTCGGGGTCACCAAATGTTGCTGTTTATGCTGGAAGTGGAGAGATGCAGCAACATATAAATTCAACAAGAGCAGGCAAAAGAAGAAACTTTATTAATTTACAACCCCATTTTATATACCCTAGCTCCATAGGGCGATTGGTCAGTGATCACCCATCTCCTAGGGTGATTGGCTAAAGTCCTACAATACCTATTTCAAAATATTTTTCTAATGTACCATAAACAGAACTTAGCAAAACACCAGGTGTTAGGCTAGTTTACAAAACCGTCCTACTGTTTCTCATAACACATGTGAGAAAGGCAGGATTCTCACGGAATATTGTGAGAACCTAGGAAAATCCCTCTGCTAGCAGCTTTTCAGCATCCACACTGAGGAAAAAGCGTCAATGGACATGCGCACATATTGAAACTGTCCAAATTCAGGGATGTGCGTTACATCTGTTTGCCAAAGCTGCAAGGCTGTTAGGCCTCTGGGGTTTACCCACGGTAGCAAACGTGCAGCGAATCCGTGACAGTCAGCACAAGTGCTGACAATGTCATGAGCCTCGGTTGTCATTAAGTGAAACTGCTTCTGCAGGGTATGGGCACTTTGATGGAATAAACTGTATGATGCCGTGGCTTGTGTAATTTTGTCAGGCTGAGGCACTACCCATGCAGGGTTGGCCAGCATGTCAGCCCTGAGTGATCCTTGGGTACTGTTTCTAAGATGGCTAGGTAGGCCTGTGCCTGTGCCATTCCCTGGGGGAACACCTGCATTGGAGAGCAATTCCCCCTTTCTGTACTGTGGTGTGAGTTCCCGACAAAGGCCAACCTTTTGAGCTTGCTCTAGGACTTGAGGGGGCCAGGTGGCCTGGACATCGGAATTAGAGAAGTGATTAATTCCCATAAGGGCACCTACTCCAACTTCATGTTTAGGGTCAGTGGAAGGCAACTGCATATTCGATAGTGCAGCCTTATCAGCCATCTTTCTGCAGTTACTCTCAAAAACTGCAAATTGTGCAGGTTGAAATGGGACTTGACCTAAGTGCGTAATATCAAAGGGAGCAAGCAGATCAGTATTCAACACTCTAATAACTTGCATGACTTCAGGAGAACCAAACCCATATTGTGCCACTTTGATTGTAAATCCTGTACAACCTTCCAAGCAATAGTATCACGTTTATGATTTTGACTTGTATTTGGGACAGCCTTAAACACAGGATAGGCTTGGACATCCCCTTGCGGTGTGTTACTATCGCCTTGAGTTAGTGGCACACCCTCTTGAGGCATTATAGCAACCTCCTGATTCTGCATAGATTCCCATTTTGTTTGGCATTCCCACTCTTTCTAATAGATCCCAATTGTTATAAATGAGACCAAAATCGTCTTTAAATAAAAAAATAAAAATTTATTAGTGATGGGGAATGAGCAAGCAGTGCTGGGTGTACGGGGAGTCTGCACTCCATCAACACGCACACCAAGATGTCAGGCAGGCAGGCAGGCAGGCAGGCATTTATCACACTAAATCATGCATATCCAACAGCATAAACTACATATTCATTATATGGGATTGGATTATTATAATCAGGTCCAGGGACTCATTATCATAGGTCTCCTCCCTTTGGCACTTGTGCACTGGTGTCTGGTGGTTGTGGGCCGGGGTCTTCAGGAGGAAGGCCCCCAGTCTTCCTCGCAGTGTACTTTTCACCTTTTGTCTCAAAATGATGAGTTGCGATGAAATCACAGGGTTGTTGTGACCTGGCTGATCTGTGGGAGACTCTCCTGTATTCCTCCCTGTCTGGGAGTTAGTTTCCCTTATCTACAAAGACCAAGACTACACAAGACAGGCTGCAGGATTTATGAGAACCTTGATAACTCTCAAGGCTATGTAAGACAGGCTACAGCTTACAATTATGCAAGGCAAAACACAGCTTATAACTATGTAAGACAAACTATGTAAAACAAAACACAGTTTACAGCTATGTAAAACAAGCTACAGTTTTCAAGGCTACTAAACTAGGATTTATGAGAACATTTACAACTCAGGCCTCAGCCCGGCCTGTATCCAGTGGGAGCAGGGATGATGTCCTGGAGGGCCAAGTCCCCAGCAGGGAAAATACATTTGGTACCTTTCTATACCTGATCTGGTGCTTTTATTAGAGCAAAACAGCTTAAGTGATTGGTTTACCTGTTCCCTTTTAACAGCAACCCCCTGTTGTCACATCTTATTGTCAGGAATCATCCAATTTTCTTCATTACACAATTGCCCACCCCCAGAGCCCACAATGTAACCGACTCCCGGACAGTTAACAGTACAGTCACGGTAGAGTCTGGAGTGTCCAAGGACGGGTCTACAGCAACCGCTTCTTCTGCCGCCCGGTTGCTGTAGCCTCCCGCCCTGGGGTAAGTGTGCCCTCTGTATTGTTATAAATTTAACTTCACGAATTGAGGGAAGTCAGAGTCAATTAGGAAATTTGTTTATTTAGTAAGCGACAGCAAGCAAAACAGCGCTGGGCGGCCGGGGAGTCTGTGCTCCACCAACGGCACACACCAAGATGCCAAACAGGCAGGTATTTATCACACTAAATCATGCATATCCAACAGCGTTAACTACATATTCATTATATGAGGTTTGATTATTATAATCAGGTCCAGGAATTCATTATCATAGGTCTCCTCCCTTTTGCACTTGCACACTGGTGTCTGGTGGTCGTGGGCCGGGGTCTTCAGGAGGAAGGCCCCCAGTCTTCCTCGCAGTGCACTTTCCACCTTTTGTCTCAAACTGATGAGTCAGGAATCAGAGGGTTGGTGTGGTCTGGCTTATCTGCAGAGAGGCTCTCCTGTCTTTCTTCCTCTCTGGGAGTAAGTTCCCTTATCTACACAGACCAAAACTACACAAGACAGGCTACAGGATTTATGAGAACCTTGATAACTTTCAAGGCTATGTGAGACAAAAGACAACTCACAACTATGTAAGACAAGACACAGTTTACGGCTATGTAAAACAAGCTGCAATTACAAAGCTACTAAACTACAATTTATGGTGACATTTACAACTCAGGCCTCAGCCAGGCCTGTATCCGGGGGGGAGCAGGGATGATGTCCTGGAGGGCCGAGTCCCCAGTATAGCGGAATACATTTAGTGCTTTTATTAAAGCGAAACAGCTTCTAAAGTTTGATGAACAAACAATTCTCAGTTTATCACAATCCCCCCTTTTTCTTTTTACCATTTTGTTCATCAAACCGCTTACACTCTTGCTGGCTCAAAATAAAGGTCTCTTCAGCCTCGGGTATCCCTCCCAGAAGTTCATATTTGGCTCTCATAGGCATTAAATGAGTTGTTTCTAATCTGCTCTTTACAATTGAGACTATTCTGTTGAATATACAGGGCCCGAAGGTTAAACCTGAAATTAATAATATTAGCGGCCCTGTTACTGTTGATAACAGAGTAGTCAGCCAGGGGGAATGATTAAACCATGATTCATACCCGCTTTGTTGTGCTTCTCGCTCTCTTTTTCTCTTTTCTAATCCTTCCCGCAGTTTGGTCATGGTATCCCTTACTATCCCAGTGTGATCTGCATATATACAACATTCTTCTTTAAGCGCTGCACACACCCCTCCTTGCTGTAAAAACATTAAATCTAGTCCTCTCCGGTTTTGCAATACTACTTCCGACAGTGATCTAACAGATTTTTATAAAGCAGTTATTGATTGTTCAATTCTTACCAGGTCTTCGTCTACTGCTATTCTTAATGCTTTAAATTCTTTACTTTGTTGTACCATTGAGGTTACTCCTGTACCTACTCCCGCACCCCCCTAAACCATTAAAGTGGCTATTGTTATTGCTGTAAGGGGTTCTCGTTTAGACAGGTGATGTTCCTGAGTAGTCAGTGAATTGTAGACAAACTCCTCAGGGTGATAGAAGATTTTAGGGATTATTGCTACCTGAACACAATAGTCTGAGGATTCATTAAAATGTTCTAACGACAGACAAGGTGTAACTCCTATAGTGGAACAAACCCACTTAGTATTATTGGCCGGCAGTAACCATCTTGCAGGCCTTTTAGATTTTAACGGTCCCTTCCCCTTATTAACACACAGTCTTCTTTTGTGTTCTGGAATTTTTCCTACACACACGCCTCTCCCCGTCACTTGAGTTAATGTAATTCCTTGTTTTTCTGCCCCCCATACACACTGCGCTGGGTTAGTGCCATTCGCACGTGTGGGTTTCTTAGTTACTCCTACAGCCTCGTAAAAAGGTGGTTTTATTCCATAACACAACCAGCAATGCTCAGTAAGATTTGGGTTAGTTTTGTTCAACACCAGGTAACTGACTTGCATGAGTTTCCAGAGGGAGTTATCCCCAGGGTGTTCGTTAGGGGTTTGGGTGGTTTGGATATTGTTCATTTCAGGAACTATTGTTACTTCATCCGATGTTTCTTCGACTAAGCCATCAGTCAGTACCTGGTTGGGGCCTACCGGTAATGGATCATTCGGAACTATTTCCTTTTTTATGAGAATTAGACCACCTCTATCTGTCCCTGGCTCATAATATCGAACCCCCCAACTCTTCCCTATAGTCCAACTACTGTCTTGAGGCTTAGTCACATTCAAATACACATGTTCACAATATCCAGGACCTCCTTCTACTATTCCTCCACTCCTATCTCTTTTTACTGGCTTGCATCCATAAGGAGCCCAGGATACTCTTAGAAAAGGATCTCTTCCGGGCTCATTGATCCACATATTTGCAATCGTTTCACAACCCCAATATGCACAATAATACTGTCCTGGGTGACTGCAATACCCTTTTCCAGGATTGGAGTTAGGGCACAAATAGAAAGCTGCCATATTTAAGCATGGTTCTATGGGTGCTAATTGACACAAGGTGGTTTTAAAGCTAGGAGCCCCTGGAGTTATTACAGTCTGTATGACCTTAGCGCTTTCCCATTGATACAGTGTCCATTTAAATGGCTGGTGGGATTGGTGATTCATTTCTTCAGCCAGTGTTTGTGGCAGGCACATTATAAACAATATGCTTAGGACGTACCGAAAAGGATGGAAACTCCGTTTCCTTATCCATTGTTTTGATTCAATTTGACCAGTGCTATTCTTCCATTTAAAGCCTTGGGTACATTCCCTGGGGGGGGGATTTTCACGTCTCTCGGGGCACTGGTGTAATTCCCCCAGTACTCCTGTGTGGCTTCCATGACAGGAGTCAGTTCTCCACAGTATTGTACCCCTCTACCTCGCTCGTCGACTCGGTTGCTTCGAGCCACGAGGAATAGCATCTTCTCGGTAGCAGGGGTAGTCTTCAGGAGAGGGAGTGCTATTTCAGGTACTTGCTGCTGTTTATAGCTCCCAGTTTGTCACCCAGCTCCTCTGGAAGTAGCACCTTGATAATTCCAATTAACACATACAAGCCAATAGGTTTTATTCTGATAAGGTTACCACCGTTCTCGGCACTCCTATAGAAACTGATTCTGCACCAATCCCAGCATGTTATTGTTGTTATTGTATCCTAGCCCCTCCCCGTTATGTCCCTTTAAACCTTCCTGAGGATGATCTTTAAGTCTCCCGGCGGGCTTGCAATTTCCCAGGACTGGTCCGGGTCTCTGATGGGTCCTTTCACACGGTTCGCATGAGTCCAACCCTTCTCGGCTGTCCGGATGGCAGTTTCTGTGGTAAGTAAAACAAGATAGGGTCCTTCCCAGCGAGGGGTTAATGAGGATTCCTTCCAGGATTTTATCAAAACCTTATCCCCTGGTTTGATCTTATGTATGGCCATATCTAAAGGGGGCCTTTGGACCACTAAACCTTTATTTCGTAACTGCTCCCTCCGTGTCATTAGCTGTATCAAATAAGGTTTAATTTGTTGGCTCTCGAGCTGGGGGTGGTCTTGTGGGATTTCCAAGTCATACGGCATTCCGTACAACATCTCAAAAGGAGAAATCCCAACATCAGTTCGGGGTTGGGTCCGGACATTTAGCAATGCTAAGGGTAGGCACTTTACCCAGGACATTTTTGTTTCCAGCATCAACTTTGTCAGTTGTTTTTTTATCTCACCGTTCATTCTTTCAACTTTACCCGAACTCTGCAGGTGCCACGGAGTCTGATATTTCCACTGGGTGCCCAGGGAGGACAGAGCTTCCTTTGCTATTTTTGATATAAAATGTGGCCCTCTATCGGAATCAATCACTTCAATAGAGCCGTATCTTGGGATGATTTCTTCCAGCAACAATCTCACCACGGTCTGTGCTGTGGCCCGTGCTGTCGGAAAAGCTTCTACAAATTGCGTTAAATGGTCTACAATTACCAGTAAATACTTATATCTCCCTGCTTTTGGTAGTTCAGTAAAATCTATTTGAATTCTTGCGAACGGCCTGTGCGCCAGTTCCCTTCCTCCCAGTGGTCTCTCCCTCACTTGGTGTCTATTAACTTTCTGACAAGTTATACATTCATTTACAATTCTTTTTGCTATATTATATATTCCAATGCACATATATTTGATGGCAAACTGGTCTACTAAGGCCTGGGTTCCCCAGTGGGTTTTTCTGTGAAATTCTTGCATGATTCTTAGGGCTGATGACTTGGGAAGGACCTCCCGATCATCAGAAAGCTTCCAGTGTCCTTTTTCTCTTTCCCTGATTCCCAGCTGGGACAATTTCTCTTTCTCTTGGACTGTAAAGCTCAGAATGCGGCAGCTTGTATTTTTCCATGCCTCTACTCCATAATCATCCCAACATGCATAGCATGGGGGATCTCTTAGATTTTTCCCACAATTAACACATTTCTTCCGAGCTTTCATGGCTCTCTCCTCACTACTTATCATTACTTCATCTTGTTGTTTAAGCATTTCCGCGAGCTGCTTTGCAGTCTTAGGGTATTGAGGGGGAACATAATCACGGGGCAACGCGTATTGCCGCTGAACAGGCTCTACGACCGGCACCGGATCTGGCGGGGCCAGAGACGGCTCCTTGGTACGGCTGCGGCCAGCTGCTACACTTAGTTCAGCAGTGTCCCCCTCAGCAGTGTGATAAACTGTGAATTGTTTGTTCATCAAACTTTGTACCAATTGCTTTGCAATTTGCAAACCAATAAGCTGGTTTGCTCTAATAAAAGCACCAAATCAGGTATGGAAAGGTACCAAATGTATTCTGCTATACTGGGGACTCGGCCCTCCAGGACATCATCCCTGCTCCCACCGGATACAGGCCTGGCTGAGGCCTGTGTTGTAAATGTCATCATAAATTTTATTTTAGTAGCCTTGTAATTGCAGCTTGTTTTAGATAGATGTAAACTGTGTCTTGTCTTACATAGTTGTAAGTTGTGTTTTGTCTCACATAGCCTTGAAAGTTATCAAGGTTCTAATAAATCCTGTAGCCTGTCTTGTGTAGTTTTGGTCTTTGTAGATAAGGGAAACTAACTCCCAGACAGAGAGGAATACAGGAGAGCCTCCCACAGATCAGCCAGGTCACACCAGCCCTGTGATTTCTGACTCAGCGCAACTCTGCATTTTGAGACAAAAGGTGAAAAGTACACTGCAAGGAAGACTGGCAGCCTTCCTCCCAAAGTCTCCTGAAGACCCCGGCCCACGACCACCAGACACCAGTGCACAAGTGCCAAAGGGAGGAGACCTATGATAATGAGTTCCTGGACCTGATTATAATAATCCAACCCCACATAATGAACAGCAGTTAACGCTGTTGGATATGCATGATTTAGTGTAATAAATGACTCCTTGCTTGACATCTTTTGCGCACCGTTGGCGGAGCTGCGTCTCCCCGGTCGCCCAGCACTGTTTTGCTTGCTATCGCTTGCTTAATTAATTCTTAACTTTTGTATTGGCTATGACTCACATAAATTTGTGAATCTAACTTATAACAGCAGCGTCTCCCTCGTCGCCTGCTTTAAATTCTTGTAGCATAGCAAATAAATCTACCCAAGCACAAACCAAGTCTCCCAGTGCCTTGTCCCCGTATGGGAGCTCTTGACAGAGCCTGGCGCGTAGTAGCCACCACAGCTGGAAATGGAAGGCCGTGTCAGAGTCTGCGGAAAATTCGTGATCAGCTGCCTATTGCAAAAGAGCGCGAAGGGCGTCCTCCAAAACAGCAACCTCTGTGACGGCCAGGAAATCCTTCCAGGCTGACATCACTGTGTCTTCTTTCGAGCTGCTATGCCCATCTTGGCAGGGTTTTTCTAATACCCCGGTGCCTGGACTGGTCCCGGCTGCAAAACATGGGGGGGGGGGGGGGGGGGGTTGCATACCTCCCGAGAGCTGCTCATATTGGTTTGTTGCACGTAGTACACGTCGCGGGGTCACCAAATGTCACTGTTTATACCGGAAGTGCAGAGATGCAGCAACACATAAATTCAGCAAGAGCAGGCAAAAGAAGAAACTTCATTAACTTACAACCCCGTTTTATATACCCTAGCCCCATAGGGCGATAGGTCAGTGATCACCCATATCCTAGGGTGATTGTCTAAAGTCCTACAACACCTGTTTCAAAATATTTTTCCAATGTACCATAAACAGAACTTAGGAAAACACCAGGTGTTGGTCTAGCTTACAAAAAACATCCTACTGTTTTTCATAACACATGTGAGAAAGGCAGGATTCTCACCAAATATTGTGAGAACCTGAGAAAGTCCCTCTGCTAGCAGCTTTTCAGCATCCACAGGAGCAGGCTGTCCAGACCTGCCGAAAAACAAGCAGGCGGGGAAAGAGACCAGCCTGGCTAAATAGAGACATTTGGCTGGACCTCAAGAACAAAAGGAGAGTCTGTGACCTTTGGAAGAGAGGACAGGTCTCTCACGTAGGCTATAAAGATGTAATGAAGCAATGCAGGGGAAGATTAGGAGGGCCAAAGTACAGCTAGAGCTCAACCTAGCTACAGCTGTTAAGGATAATAAAAAGTGTTTCTATAAATTCATTAACAACAAAAGGAGAACTAGGGAAAATCTCCATCATTTATTGGATGCAGAGGGAAGCTTAGTAACAAAGGATGAGGAGAAGGTTGAGGTGCTCAACGCCTACTTTGCCTCAGTCTTCAGTAGTAGAACAAGCTATCCCCTGTACATCCATCTTCATAAGCTGGGAGACAGGGAGGGAAAGAATGAGGTTATCACGATTAAAGAGGAGGTGGTCAGTGACCTTCTACTCCACTTGGATGCACACAAGTCTATGGGACCAGGTGGATTACACCCAAGGGTGCTGAAAGAGCTGGCAGATGTGTTTGCCAAGCCACTTTCCATTATTTATCTGAAGTCCTGGCTAACTGGGGAGGTCCCAATGGACTGGAGGTTAGCAAATGTGACTCCCATCTACAAGAAAGGCAGAAAGGAGGATCCAAGTAACTATAGACCTGTTAGTCTGACCTTGGTACCAAGGAAGGTCATGGAGCAGATCATCTTGAGTGCTCTTACAAGCTATATAGAGGGCAACCAGTGAATCGGGCCCAGTCAGCATGGGTTTAGGAAAGGCAGATCTTGCCTGATGAACCTGATCTCCTTCTATGACAAGATGACCTGACTGTTGGACAAGGGAAAGGCTGTGGATGTGGTATACCTGGACGTAGGGAAGGCATTTGACACTGTTCCTCATAGATTTCTAATGGAAAAACTGGTTACTCATGACCTGGATGAGAATATGATCTGCTGGATCAAATACTGGCTAGATGGACGGGCCAATGGTACTAAATCCAGCTGGCAGCAGGTCACAACTGGTGTTCCTCAGGGCTCAGTGTTGGGACTGTTTCTATTTAACATAATTATTGATGATCTTGATGAGGACATAGAGTCTACCATCAGTAAATTTGCAGATGACACCAAGTTAGGCAGGTGTGTCGATCTGCGTGAAGATAGGGAGGCTCTCCAGAGAGACTTAGACAGACTGGATCACTGGGCCACTGTTAATGGTATGAGTTTCAACAAGGCCAAGTGCCAGGTCCCGCACTTGGGCCGCAACAACCCCATGCAACGTTACAGACTTGGGGAAGTGTGGTTGGAGAGCTGTCTGGAGGAGAGGGATCTGGGGGTTCTAATTGACAAGTGTATTAATATGAGCCAGCAGTGTGCCCAGGTGGCAAAGAAGGCCAACGGCATCCTGGCCTGTATTAGAAATAGTGTGACTAGTGGAAGTAGGGAGGTGATTGTCCCCCTGTACTTAGCACTGGTGAGGTCTCACCTCGAGTACCATGGCCAGTTTGGGACACCTCAGTACAAGAGAGATATGGAGGTGCAGGAGCAGGTGCAGAGGAGGGCAACAAAGCTGGTCAAGAGACTGGAGAATAGAGCATATGAGGACCGTTTGAAGGAGCTTGGTCTGTTTAGTTTGAGGAAGAGGAGACTGAGGGGAGACCTTATCACTCCAACTACCTGAAAGGACATTGTAGAGAGGCTGGTGCTGGTCTCTTCTCTCAGGTAATTAGTGACAGAACCAGAGGGAATGTCCTAAAGCTGAAACAAGGTAGGTTTAGACTAGACAGTATGAAAAAATTCTTCACAGGAAGAGTGGTAAGGTATTGGAATGGACTGCCCAGGGAGGTGATTGAGTCACCGTCCCTGGATGTGTTTAAGCAGCGCTTAGATGTGGTGATGGGTGATATGGTCTAGGGGTGAACTTGTAGAGTAGGGCTAATGGTTGGAGACGATGATCCCGAGGGTCTTTTCCAACCTAAACGATTCTGTGATTCTTGGGTGGTAATTGGTGAAAGGAGGAAAATGTTTCTCAGATCCCCACAGGAAAACTGTCAGGTCCCTTGCTGGGCTATGCCACTTCCACCAGGAAACACCAGCAACACCTGGCTTCTTCACAGGGACCTTATGAGCACAGTCCAGATTTTTTCATTTATTCTCTCCCTCCAGGGAGAACTCAGGGCAGTGAAGCCCTGCCAGCTGCTGTGGGTGAGTAGCTGGGGCTTGCACACCTAGTACCTCACCCTGGGAAACCTACTTGGCTGACCATGGGCCCAGTGGTTTTCCTGATCAGGAAGGAAATAGTTTCTGGGATGGTGCAATGGCCCAAAGTGGTCTATTCACCCACCTTCCCAGACCTGGGCTAGATCTGTGGCACATCAGGGCCCTGTGTCCCTCCATGATGTGGCCCAGTGGCACCAGGACATTCCTGCATTCCCACTCTGCTGTGGGCCAGAGGATGCTCCCCATGTATTCCCCACCATGTCGTTCTCTCTATCTCTATTCCTCCAGCTTTCTCCATCTGTCTGACCCGCTGCACATGACTATTATTTCTTTCTCCACTTCTGTCCTGCTCCCTGTCCCTCTCCCTGTTCCCTAGGGAACCACAGTGCTACTCACAGTGCTGCAGGGGGGTTTCTTTTCCAGGTAACTGCTGGAAATACGACAAAGCAGAGCGGAAATAGTCCAGGAGGTTCCCGGAGTGTGTGGAAGAGAACTTCCTGACTCAGCTGGTAAGTGAGCCTACAAGGGGAGATGCCTCACTAGACCTGTTGTTTACTAACAGAGAAGGACTGGTGGGTGATATGGTGGTCAGAGGCCGTCTTTGATATTAGCAACCTTGAAATGATAGAGTTCTCAATTCTTTGTGAAGTAAGGAGGAGGGTCAGCAAGGAGGAGGGTCAGCAGAACCACTGACGTGCAGAAAACAAACTACAACCCGTAAAAGGTTATAAAGCAGGTATGTTACGGCTCCGTGTGCAAGGGGGATTGTTCCTCCTAACTTGCACCCCGAAGAGTCCATCAAGCAGGTATTTATTACACCAAAGCATGCATATTTAACACAGTTAGTTACATATTCATTATATGGGGTTGGATTATTATAATCAGTTCTGGAAACTCATTATCATAGACCTCCTCCCATTGGCACTTGCGCAATTCTGTCTGGTGGTTGTGGGCCAGGGTCTTCGGGAGGATGGTTGCCAGTCTTCCTCTGGTGGGAGGCTCTTTATTCCTCCCTGTCTTGGAGTTAGTTTCCCTTATCTACAAGCCATGCAAGTTGAGCTAAGACCCATAAAGCTTGTCAAGCCTCAAGGCCTCAACATCCTGTCTCCTGTTTATCTCAGGAGGCCCCAGGATAACAATGGCTGCTCAACTTGCTTCGTTACGTTACCTTTCAAGCAGAACACTGTCCCCCTCACTTCAATTCCCCCCTTTTTTTCTAACTTAGTAAATACTTCTACTAATAACTCCAGGTGAGGAGAGATCCTTCTGAAAATATTTACCAGATTCTATTCTCTGTCTTAACTGGTATTTCTTCCACTGACTGTAATCATCTGATAAATTTGAAGCCAAACACATAAAGCATCTAAAAGACACGTACATTAATATTCCCAACACTATCAACCCCACTGTCATCATAAACAAATGTTTTAACCATGCCAAATTTGGTAACCACAAAGTCAATTTCCCCCACAACTCCTGAAATCCCCATGAGGTATCATCTTGTGTTACCAGATGTAAGATCTTTGTTTGATCCCAGATTTTATGTAAGTCTACCTCAATCCGATGTTCCTGATTAACATAGGAACAGCAGGACCTATTAATTAACTGTACAGACTCTTCCTTCTTTGTCTAGTATTGAATCCAGGTCCATATGGTTTAAACTAATAAATACCGGAACCCCCCTTTTCTTAGAAGTTCCTAAAAGTCAATTTACCGTTATTGTCCTGGGTAATTTCCTTTCCCTATCTGTCCTGACTGAGCTTTCGAGCCTGTGCGAGGATTATTTTGTAAACAGACTTCACACTGTTGTGTTACCTGTGTCATTGTAGTATATAAATTTTGAGCAACTATATGTTGGTTCAGATACTTATATAATTCTTCTGCCCTGCAATGTGTTTTCCTATGCTCTGCCATCACCACAGCCCATAACAACATCCGTCAGTAGTACTATCATTTTACCTTGTGAAGTCTCTTCCCATTTACCCTTTTCCATGTTCCCACCTAGATCCACAATTAACTTCTAATCTTCCTTTGAATACCTTGGCTCACAATTAACTTGTATTTTACCGTCTGGGATCAAGGATGACACCTCCACCTCACCAGCTCCAGCCACTCTTTTTGCCTCACAGTCTGCCATTGAGTTGCCCAGGTCTTGTGCAGTTGTTCCTTTCTGGTGAGCTTTACAGTGCATAATGGCCACCTTCTCTGCTAACTGAACTGCTTCCAGGAGTTTAAGAATTTCTTTAGCATGCTTTATATGCTTTCCCTGGGTAGACAAAAGTCCCCTTTCCTTTCAGATCACTCCATGGGCATGTACTACCCCAAATGCATATTTAGATTCCATCCAAATATTAATCCTTTTTCCTTTTGCCAGTCCCAGTGCACGAGTTATTGTTTCTGCCTTTTGTGCCGAGGTGTCTGGAGCAAGAGCTCTGGACTCTATTACCTGATCTGAAGTGATTACCACATATCCTACTTTGCAGGTGCCTTGTTGAATGAAGCTGGTTCTGTCTGTGTACCAGGAGTCTTCAGCATCTTTTAGCGGCTACTCTTTCAAGTCTGGTCAGGTGGAATATCCCGCCTCAATGGTCTCCAGGCAATTATGTATCACTGGATCCCTGGGGGTCCCGCTGAGAAAAGATGCTGGATTGACAATGTTAGTAACCAGTATCTCCACATCATCCTGCTCCACCAGAATGGCCTGGTACCTAAGGAACCTCTGTGGTGACAACCAGTGTCCCCCCTTCACCTCCAATACTGTGGATACAGTGTGGGAGACCAATACTATAATCCTCTGGCCCCGTGTGAACTGTTGTGCTTCATGGATATTAAGCACTACTGCAGCTACTGCTCTTAAACAACTGGGCCATCCTTTACTAACTTTATCACATTGTTTAGAGAAATATGCCACTGCCCTTCAGTACAGTCCCAGATTTTGGGCCAGAATTCCCAAGGCTATTCCCTGGTTTTTTGTAAGAGAATAACCAGAAGGTTTGGTGGTGTCTGGTAACTCTAAAGAAGGAGCTCTCATCAGTTCCTTTTTCAACTGATTAAATACTTGCTCAGCCTCCTCATCCCAAATGAGGCTCTTTGAATTTGTTTTTAAAAGTTCATAAAGTGGTTTTACCAAAGCTCCATAGTTGTATATCCACAAACAGCACCGCCCTGTCGTGCCTAAAAACGTACGGAGTTCTTTAGCAGTGTGTGGTCTGGGGGTCTGGCAAATGGCTTCCTTCCTTGCAGTCCCTAAGGTTCATTGTCCTGCGGTGATCTCAAATCCAAGGTAGGTTACTTGCTGCTGAGCCACTGGGCTTTCTGGGGAGAGACTCGATAACCATTTAGTCCAAGAAAATTCATCAAACTGACTGTCCATCCCATACACATGTCCCTTGTTTCAGTGGCCACTAATAAGTTGTCCACGTATTGCAATACCACCCCTATTCCAGGTGGATGTTCCCATTGTTCCAGGTCTTTGGCTAGTTGGTTCCCAAAAAGAGTGGGGCTGTTCTTAAATCCCCGTGGCAATACTGTCCAAGTGAGTTGTGTTCTTCTTCCAGAATCTGGGTTTTCCCACTCAAAGACAAACAAGGACTGGCCCTCCAAACTCAGGGGCAAGCAAAAGAAGGTATCCTTCAGATCCAATACGGTAAACCAAGACAATTCAGATATTAATTTAGTCTTCTAATTTTATAGGCTACTGGCTGGGTCCCTGGTTTGAGTTTCACCACTACTGGGGAGGCAGTCTTTGCCCTCCTGGGTATTTCTGATGCCCATACTCCTGGAAATACTTGGTCTTTTATTTCCTCAGGTACCCCAGCTTTGATGGAGGTGCTAATGAGAGAGAAGCTTAGGATTTTAATTAATTGTTCATTCCCTATTTTAAATTCTAGTTTTCCTTTTTCAAATTTTATCTCTTCTCCCAAGTGCTCTAATAAATCTCACCCTAATAATGGCTTGGGTAAGTTTGGCATATACAAAAATTATGTATCCTGAACTGCTTGCCTAATTTGAATTTGAGGGGTTTTAAGAAGGTTTTTTAAGAAGGTTTTTAGGCCTTTTCACTTCGGCCAGTGGCTTCCTTTACTGCTACAAAGTCATCATCTATCGGTGTCAAGGCTTGATTTAAAACTGAATATGTTGCTCCTGTGTCAATTAAAAATTCCATGTCTCTTCATTGTTCCCCTAGCATTATTTTAACCAGTGGATCTGCTAGGGTAGATTCCCCAGGTCCCTGTCAATCTTCTTCAAAATGAGCCTGCATCACTCCTCTACCTCTCCCCCCATTTGTCTCTGGACATTCATTTCTCCAATGCCCTTTTCTCTTACAGTGTGCACATTGATCCTTCTGTAATCTGGGAACAAAAATTTCTTCCTTTACCCCATTCTTTACCTCCACCCTCCATTCCATTCCATTCCATTCCATTCCATTCCATTCCATTCCATTC